>JAFVLL020023964.1:0-29190 GCA_021397915.2 Tor tambroides
CTCCTCATCAGTGGTGTAGTGGTAAAGGAATAGCCTCTCGCTGCTCACCTCATTACCGTCTGTACACATGACACAGACTCACTTCTCCCTCTCTCTCCTCCCTCAGGGTGGATGCTTAAATGACAGCTATTAGCCAAACACAGGGTTATTTGTTTTCATATTTCCTGGCCCCGTGCTATCTGACATGATTCTATTTGTGCCTGCAGTGTTACACTGCGTGTGTGATGACTGATGGGGCGCCAGGCAGAGCTGGTTTTGCTTGGCTGATAAACTGGGGCATTCGTGGAGGTGGAGGGGCACAGGACACTGATATAACTCATTCATCATATGGAGAGATGGCGAGAAAGACAATTTATACATTCCATTTTTAGGAAATATTGTAATTTGTACAGGCAAACTAATAAAACTCTGATTTGATTTGGACTCTAGTGAGAGAGAGAAAGGGATGCATCCTGGGACCAAAAAGATGCTCATAAGCACGGTAGACCCTAACATCCTCCCGAACATTCAGATAAGTGATCTAACAAAATGAAACTGTATTTTCATTAAAATATCATTAAATATGTATATACTACCAATCAAAAATTTGGGGTCAGCAAGATTTTTTTTTTTTTTTTTTAAAGAAATTAATACTTTTATTCAGTTGTAAGTGTCTTAGAAGTAAAGACATAAAAGTAAAAAGTAATGTAATTATATTACAATATGATATAATAATTAAATATGCATACATTATATTAAATATTTCTTTATTTTTATTATCACTGGCTTAATAATAATGGTTTAAGACAATGAATATATATTTATATAATTATGGAGATAAAAAAAACAAAAAAACCCATTAAAGTTACGACCAACACTTGGCAAATGGCCATTTTGGCCCCTGCAAAGATATCTGTAGACTAGGTTCCCACTTTCCACTCATCACTTATACACGAAAGCCGGTGTTTATGAACACGTTGAGTAAAATGATCCAGTGTACAATAAACAGCAGAGCTTCCCTGAGTAAAGTCTGACCTCTGTAACTCTCTCAGGGGTCACATGACTAAAGTAGCTATCATTTCATGCTTTCTAAAAAGTGTTTGTTTGTTTTTTTTAGTAGGTGTGCCTTATGAGTGTAATCAGAGCTGCAACATTAAACAGAAGCCTGAATAAGGAGCAGTCAAGTTTATTACATCAGTCAGAATGAGAGCAAGAGAGACAGATGGGCCACCAGAGGCTATCACACACTTCCTCACTCTATCTCTCTCTCTTCAATTACCCCCCTCTCTCTTTCATTCTGTTTATATTTTTTTTTCTTACATCACACTCCGGCTGTGTCATGTAAGTGTATGAGAGCAAGTAGGTGCAGGTTAATGTGTGGGGCACTTGTGTTAAACTCTAAAGGCACTATTAATTCCCAGGGGTTGATTTTTATGAAAACTAATATATTATTTATTTGGTATATGAAAGTCACATTAAAACAGTGTACAATGCTATAGTTTATACCATCTATCAAATTACAACTGTCCCACAATTGTGGCATCATCTACACCATGACCATTAAAGTTTAATCAATGTGTTAAATATGATGTGCAAAGAAAGTGAAGAAATATTGCGGCAAATTGTACCTGTCAACCAACTGTCAAGCTGAATTATGTCATATTACAGAAAAGTCTTTGTTTAAATGTGTATTTAAGGTATATAAAATGTTAGAAAATGAGCCTTAGCAAGTAAAAGGAATCTGACATTTTTATTATGATAATGTTAAAAATGTCATCATCGTTAGTGAATAAAATATTGAATAGAAGCACCAATGTCTTTGGAAACAGAAATGAAAAAAGTAAACAAAGGTAATAAAAAGACGAAACCTCACCGCTGTTCATAAAATGATCCTCTCCATCAACGCCACCAGACAAAAGCAGTGGAGAATGTTAGAGACAGAATGAGAAACTGCATTGATGGAAATGAGAGGAAGAGAAGGAGGACTGAAAAAAAGCAGACAACATTCTTACGATAGAGTAAACTACACATAACATGCTCTACAAAACACACTTAAAGGTGAGGTAATTAATGTGTTTAAGGAACAGCACACAGAAAATATCTCTTCCACATGACAGATGTCCAACCCAGGCTCATTGCAAAATTGCTAAATTATGTTGCTCTTTGCATGTTTTGCAACATTTTTAAAGTGTGTTTAGCTTAATCTGAAACAGATGAATGTGAAACTGGCAACATTTTATTACTTTAGTTCTACATATCGTGACAGTTTAGAAATGCAATGTCCGGAGAGTGCCGCTAAAAGATTAGTGCTCTAACTGCATTTGAAAATAACTTACTATGTACACTAAAAGCAAACCGATAGTGTTAACAAATGCTAATATGATATAAAAACACATTTGCTGAAGCAACAATGCCATTCTATCTTGCTTCTACAAGTCTTTGAGCTCTTTTATCAGGTGAGCTACTGAGCATGTTTACTATGTCAGAAAAGCCATACATATGGAGCTAGTTATGAGATGCAAACGTCAAAATGTATTAGCTTACAAATCATGCAGCATGGAAAAAGTGTTTTGATGACACCGCACGAAAATAAATCTTTATTAATCAATAATTTGTAATGATAGTTGTGGGAAAAGGAATAAAACCTGGCATTTTACTGCCACTAGTGTACATTTAGGCTGGAAACTGCAGCGAGTTGTATGTATAGGTAAGTTTTTAGAGATTTTTCTTTAAAAAAAAAAATGTAGATAGAGGCACATTTTTCCAATGAGACTATGTTGCAATGTCATTGAAAATGTGAGATATGAAATTTTTTTGTGACTGCAGGATGCACTTTCTATAGGTCAGGAATTTTGTGTTTGATTTTGAGAAAGTTTGCGAAATGGCTAAATTATCACTAAAAGCGCATTTAAAGGGATAGTCCACTCAAAAATGAATATTCTGTCATAATTTACTCATTCACGCAGGTTTGGAACAAACTGAGGGTGAGCAAATGATGACAGAATTTTCATTTTTGGGTGAAACATGCCTTTAAGCAAGACGACAACAGATTAAAACTGCAGTATACACAAATGCAAAACACATAACAGCATGCCTCAGTTGTGTTTGTGCATGTAAGTGTACGACTACATTAACCAGTCATGTCCAAACTGACATAAACGTGTTTAAACCAAACGAGATCAAACGAGTTCTAACCTACTCCCCAGTGGATGTCTCAGCAATGGCTGCAGGTAACAGTTTTATGAAAGCTAAGGACGAGAGAGGTAGAGAGGGAGGGAAGGAGAGAGCGAAATGCTTGCCTCTTTTTCTCCGAGAGAGAGAGAACAGATTAATCCTGTGATTTCAGCTGCCTGTATCTGCTCAATAGGGGAAATTACGACTGGCACAAGGCTCCATTTTCATTAGAGTCCAGACTACATATATATTCAGGCTCTAATTGAGGCCAGGGCCCTCCTGCTCTGTAATCGGGCCCTCTATAACTGTCTGTTTAGTGCTTTCTGCTCCTTTCCCTGCGTTTTAATGATTTCTGTGTGTAGCGGCCCATGGCTGTTTAACGGATCACTTCCTGCTCGGCTTGTCTGTTCGTTCAAAACAAAGTTCGGTGGAATGGAGACGATTCATCACTTTTGGATTCACCTTTGAGAGATAGAAAAAAGAAAAGAGAAGGAAAGTGAACGCGGATAGCTTGTACATCTTCCGTATGCCAGATTTAATGAGTAATGTTTAGCGGAATGGGAGAGATGCATGCTGGGAGACTTTTCAAAAGCCTGTTTTTGTGCTTTCAAGACCATGTGTGGATGTCAAAATGATTAGTTCTAGTTAAGCTAAAGACTCAACATACACAAAAAGCACGTCACAGGTACAAATTGTACAGAAATAACAAGGAAGAGCTAAAAACCGACCGAAGCTGTAAACAGACGTCACAGGAACTCATGAAGCGAGCCTCCCAGACTCCCCAGTGCATTTCACTACAGCTTCAGTGTGTGCATGTGTGTCTTTGTAAAATGTGCATGTGTGTTTAGGTCTAAATGCAGTTGTCATGGTTTAGGCTGCTGCTAAACTTGGGACTTGTGTGTGGAGCTTGAGGGTTTAGGGGGGTAGGAGGAGGCTGTACCACCAAAACCACTGTTTTTGAAAAAATATTTTGTTAAATATTATAACAATATCAAATGACTGTTTTCTATTTAAAATGTAATTTATTCCTGTGATGGCAAAGCTGAATTTTCAGCAGTCATTATCTAGTCATCAGTGTCACATGATCCTTCAGAAATCATAATTGCTGATTTGGTGATCAAGAACATTTGTTCTTATGATCAATGTTAAAAAACATAATAAATTTGCTTTGCATTATATTACGTTAAAAACAATATTCAAAACACTAACTAATATATTAAAAATGATTTATTTAATAATTTAGTAAATTAGTTTTGAATCTAAATTCTAACTGAATGAGACTCACATTCAAAAACACATTAAAAATGCCATTACTCCTATAACTGAATTGGAGAAAGTTTTACAATGTCTTTCATTCAGATTAAATCAGTTTCATTGAGCCAAGATAATTTAGTTGGATTAGGTTAAATTAATGTACTGTAGGAGTAGTTTTAACTCCACATCATTAGGTTAATTTTAAAGGCTTATTTAATTATTTTATGTTCTTCCAACTTAATTTAATAAGCATAAGTATTAAAATATACTAGCAACAGCATACGACAACATGCTACATGTATTACATATTTGATAAAGCAAGAAGAAACTGGTCAGACATTGTCTAACATTTACTCTCCCAAAACGTGCTGTCAACAAGAAACACACTGTGGCATTTTGTCAAGAGATTCATGTAGTGGCAACACAAAATGATTAAGTAACTGTGGATTGAATATGATGAAATTAAGTTGTGAAATTAAGATGTAGCTTTAGTTCATTTTAATGAAGTCAACTGAACAAGCAGCAGGCTAAAAATCTTTTTTAGGAGCGTTATAAAATCACAGAGAACCCACAGGAGGGTTGTGGGAGATGTAGTTTTTAGGCTCAAGTGAAGCGAGAGCTGAGCTGAAACAGGAGGGAAGAGATAAGAACAGCAACGTCTGAAGAGGAAAAAAGATGAGGAGAAATGTGTCATAAATTGTCTGTGCCCATAACAGATACAATCTGGTCAAAGATGCAAACCATACACCAGCCTGGGCACAGTAGGATGCAGCTTCACACGTACGTGTGTGTGTGTGTGTGTGTGTGTGCAGACGGGAGGCTGAGGGATTGGTTGCCACGGAGATTCTGACACATTGGACCCCACTCCCTGCTGCCCTCAGTTTAGCCTTGACAAGGCAGAGAAAATGCTTGGAGGCGGGCAGGCTAATTTACCATCCCTCGCTCCCTTTTTTCTCCGTCTCTCTTTTTTACCTCCGCCTTTCCCGTTTCGTTCTCTCTTTCTCTCGCTCTCGCTGTGAGGTCTCGTTACAGAGTTAGAGGGTACTTGAGTAATTAATGTAGAATTCAAATGAGCTTATCAGGTCAAAAGCAGCTTTGCTCCTTTAGGATACTCTCCACTCATGAAAAACAGCTCTGACAAGCTTACAGTACAATACCACATTGTGAATACTGATGACAGCCCCAGATTCATTACAAAACAAAACTTACACACATTCTTTCTTCTTCTCAGGGAAAAGGGGATTAGCCAGCTTAACTTTATAGTGTAACAAAAATGCATTATTAACTGACATGGGCAGAACAACAGCTGAAAATAACACTCACACAAGCCTCTGGGACAACTTCAGGTTCACCATTTTATCTGGTTTGTTCCTTTGAAAGATTTATGGTATGACAGCGGGGATGAGCAAAATTTGCTGTCAATTCATGAGCTGGAATCTGAATTGGCTACACTACACAGGATGCTGAAATGGAATGAATGGAAGAATTTACTTAATTGCCACTTACACACATTCAACACAGTAACAAATCAGAGGAATTGTTTTAGGAAATATTGGAATATATATAGGAATTGAATAAGTTCAACACAAGCTGCAACAAACCATTAATAAATGCATATTTTGACTGATTAGGGTATTCATTCCCTGAACATTTTTTTTCTGTTGTAGCGGATATTTACACTCTTATGCTCACAAAGGCAAAATTCAGTAACAATGTTTTTTTAAATAAAGTAATATTAATATAAAATGCCATTACTGTGCCATTCAGAAATCATTTTAATATGCTGATTTGGTGCTCATGAACATTTCATGTTGAAAATGTTGTGCTATCTTATATGTTTGTGGAAACCATAATACATTTGTTTCAAAATTCTTTCAAGTTTATTGGAAATAAAAAAAATATTTGCAACATTGCAAACGTCTTTACTGTCACTTTTGATCAATTTGTTTCATTATTATTAATTTATTTAAAAAGTTAATTTTAAAAAATCTTACCGGCCCCAAACTTTTGTAATGGTACACTGTAAAAAATCCAATTAACAAAATGTTGGAAGGGCAAAAATATTTAAGTTGAACTAATTTTATCGCTTGGGCTTAGTTGAGAAGACATATTATATTAAGTCTGCACAAATATATATTAAAAACATTAAATGAATGGTTATTTACAAATCCAGCCAACATTCAGAATGCTAAATGTTGACTGAACTAATAAAAACAAATCCAGCCAACACTGGGATCATTCCGCACATGCACGCGCCTGAGTGACTTTGCGGGAGAAATAGCGCCGCCATCTTGTCAAGTTCACGCGTCAGGTAAGTTGCACTAAATAAATTTTTTAGACTAAATGTAACGAAAAAATCGTGCAACATATTCTATTTTTTTGAGTGGACACTTAGAAAGTGTTTTATGAGTTGTATATCTGAAGAAAAGTGGATATTTAAGTGTAAGTTCAGGCATCAGGTAAGTCAAGTGGCACTGATTATGAATAAATATTTGTACTTAACGTTAGACTGAAATTATCAAAACGCATATTAAAAAGGTGTAAATGTTTTATTTAAAACGTATATATTTATACACAAACGTACATATATAAAAACATCCAATAAGCGTTATGATATGTCTGAGGGAAATTTAAGTGAATGTGGTCTTTCACCTTGATTAATTCATAAAACACAATGTCAAAAGCTGTGCTACTACAATGAATTAGTTGTAGTGTTGTATGATATTTTTGTGTTTCCTTGCCTTGAAAAGATATGAAGAGATCGTGCGGTCTTTCTCTCTTTTATAAGTCATTAACCGAAATCTATGAAATGTGTAACTTAATATAAACCACAGTAATGCGCTCATTTAAGTTAACATGGGCATGTTGAATGGGTTTTTGCGTGTGCAATTGTCCTGTGAAGTAAAAAGACGACTAACAACAAGCCACGGTGAAATATTACGCACGTCCTGATTTTGCCGAGTTCGACATGTTCCTGGATCAACATCTTTGTTGACCCTGGAACAACATTGTGATTAGCCAATCAGATTTGAAGAACCAGTTAATAGTTTTTGTGAAGTTTAGGCTTACAATCAGTGTTTGGTGCTTGTACATCAGTGTCATTCATCTATCATTAAATCTGATTTTAGGGATTACTCATGGGTAAGGTTAGGTTTAGGTGTAGAGATATGGTCAAGACTAAATTTTTGGATTAAAATGTTGTTCCAGGGTCAACAAAATATGTTGACCCAGGAACATGTCGAACTCAGCAAAATCAGGATGTGCGAAATGTTACTCTTATCAAACGGGGCGGATTACACGGTGTTTCTGGTCTCGTGAATGGCGCTTCGGAAGAGAAGTTCGTCGTTCCGAACGAAAATGAACAACTGAATTGTTTCACAAGGCCGTTCAAAGCATCTCAGTCAGTTCCCTAGGTAGTGAATCACTAGATAGTGCACAAGAGTTCGTGCACTGGGTCAGGGGAAGACCGTAGCTCAGTAAACACTGGGACAACTGATCAATCAATTTGTAAAACGTCACCACTGGTATTTATCAACAACAGGCAGGACCATTATGTTTTGATATTATTTTATGCTATTTAAGGTAACATAGCCCTATAATATGAAATGGACATGTTCTATTACAAAGCCAGTCAGCATCAATTCTCCCTGTTGTGCAATGGATTTTGGAATGGATTTGTGCCAAAAAAAAAAAAGATTGCAACTTCTGTTTCATCACAAATTTAATTAACTGATACTGATACATTGTAAATTATTTAAAAGGCACCATTTCATTTTTTTTAACTTAAAATGTACTTTTCTTTCTCCATCAGGGTGTGGCCAAAGGTTTCATTGGTGCTTTGTCATCATTGCAAGATTTCAGATGCAACCCGGTCAGTTCTTCCAAGGCACCAAACACTGGCTCATGACTAGACTACATTCAAGACTAGGAGTTTATTGTTTTCATTCCAGGTAATATGTGTAAATGTTTAGAGTTTTTGCTATAATTATAACGTGCTTTATTGTTCTCAGTGGCATCTATGCTAATATTAGTCTGTTTCTTTCTTATTCTGAGGTCACCATAGCCACCTAGATCTAGTCCGTATCCAGATCAGATGGTGGATCAGCACCTAGAGATGACCTCTACAACCCTGAATGTCAGCGGAGACCATGTCAGCTAGATGAGCTCCAGAGACAGATCCCCTCTGAAGACCTCGTTGGCCACGAGAACCAGACAAGTCCTCTGCTCAATCTGACCTGTGTTGCAGCCTAGAATTAAACCATGCCATGCTGGTTTAGTCTGGCCAGAGGAGAATTGCCCCCTCTGACTGTGCTTGGTTTCTCCCAAGGTTTTCTACTCAATCTCTGTCACCAATGGAGTTTTGGGTCCTTGCCACTGTCACCTTTGGCTTGCTCAATTGGGGACGCTTGGCTGATTGCACAGACACTATTGGAAGAGAGCTGAGCTGGATGATGTCAACATTGAAACACCAATGAACTGTCTTTAACTGGAAAAATGACTTCTTGTTGTCCTCTTGCATTATTGACAAACTATTTTCCTGTTTGACTTTGTAAAGCTGCTTTGACAATCAGTTTTGTAAATAAAGGTGACTTGATTTGATTTTATATACTGTAACACCTGGTTCTTTTTTTTTTTTTTTTTTACTTCTGCCTAATTTTAAAGATGTAAACAGTAGTAATATTTGTAAATGTTTGTTAGTTAACATTTTGTTTAGTTTTAGTTTTTTCTTAGTTCATTAAACAAAGTTTAAACTGAATTTTGCAGTTGTATTACAGATGTAATGTTTGTCAATTGGAGCTTTAAAGGGATAGTTCACCCAAAAATGAAAATTTGCTGTTAATTTACTGACCCTTAGGCCATCCAAGATGTAGGTGACTTTTTTTCTTTAAGTCTGTATGTTTAGTCTGTATGAAAAATGTTATAAATGGAGATTGTTATTAAATAAAGGCTATTATGTGTTGTAATGTGTGTGTTTTTAGTGATTGATAAACACCAGTTAATCATTTTTAATAATTTTGTTAAACTATAAAAATATATGTTTATGTAGTTCCCCAGCAATTTCTTATGATGCCCAAATAATAAATCTTAGTTGAGGTAACATATAAAAAACATGGAGTAAATGATTAAATTTTAATTGACATAACTTGCTGTAGTTTTCTAAATGTTTGACCAAATAAAACAATTTAGTTGAATGGACTATAAAACTAGTTCAGTAAAGGTTGAGCCAACAATAACAATTCAGATAACACTTTGAAGTCAAAAATTGACTGAACGTAAAATTTCTGTGGAACTATTTACTAAATAATAATTAGTTGAAACCGCTTGCAATTTTGTATAGTGTAGTGTATATATAAAGTATATTTATATATATTTGAGAATTTTTTAAATATGATACAAAACCATGTCAATAATGTCACAATTAACACAAATAAGACATCAATTTTCATTTTTCCATACAGCACCACAAAATATCCACATTATTTTCACATAACTTTATATTTAAAATATATAACTTTCACCACAGACAATTAAATTCTGTTAATTAATTTATATATTTGTGTATAGATTACAAACTTGCAATATAATCTAATGCTTCTGGAATGTTTTGGAAACAATGATTTATATATGAAAACATTTATGGGCAATTCATATTGGAAAATGATCGTTACAAATTACACAACCTACATTCTATTTGTTAAGTCAATTCAAAATTGAATCTGAATTTCTCAGAACTGGTCAGATTTTATTTTAAGGTCCAATTCTCGCCATTAACAAACCATTAACTATGACTTTTGTCTCAATAAACTCCTAATTTGTTTCCTTTTAATAGTAAGTAAGTTTAGGTATTGGGAAGGATTAGAGATGTACTGTAGAATATGGTCATGCAGAATATGTGCTTTATAAGTACTAAAAAACAGCCAATATGTTAATAATAGGCATGCTAGTATAATAAGCAACTAGTTGATACTGAAAACTGGTCCCTATAGTAAAGTGTTAGCTCAGAATTTGTCTAATCGATTCTGAATGGTACACATCCAAGTTGAGATGCACACATAAAGTCAGTGAAGGAGATAGTAGAGGAGATGGTACGCACAAGGTCTCTATACTAACTGTTTATCTCACTCATGACAAAAGTATTGGTTCGTCCATTCTGGGGAAGCTGTCTAGAAAATGCAACAGCTGCAGAAATAGGATATTTCATTACAGCATGAGAATGTGTGTAATAGCGGAAACTGGCGATGGGATGAGAGAGGAAGATGGGAGAAGTGAGAAGGCAGAAAATGAGAGAATGACGGAGGGGGTGGGAGACAACCCCCCCCTCCCCCCCTCCCCCAAACCCTCTGCTGCATTTCATGTTTCACTGAGGCTTTCCATCTGTTTCACTGTTTCACTTGAAAAGCGGTCATACAACTTGATTTAAATCCAATCGGTTAGAGTGGCATCGGTGTGCGTATGTTGTGCTTTCCCAGGAAAACAAAATGCATTTCAGACACAACAGTCCTAAACAGATAAATCTGTGAGCCAATATTTCTTACAGTCACACACACACCCTTTTACTTACTTCATCTAAAAAAGGACTAAATATTTGTATTATTTTAATATGAAGTTAATTGTAATCACAATAAACCATAAAATCTAGATAAAAATCCTAAAATAAAATGTTTCAAATTTTTAGATTAATTAAATATGATTTTTTTTTAATAAAGACATTCCTGGATGTCCCCAAAGGAATGCCAGATTTAGTTAATTTCTGAGCACAAATTTGTCCCCAAAGAATAAGTAAACACACACACACACACACACACACACACACACACACACACACACACAAACACACACACACACACACACACACACAGAGAGAGAGAGAGAGAAACATTCCTCAAGGAAAACTCACACACACATTTCACACAAAAAACACACAATTTACAAGCCAGGAAGTTAGGAAATGTCTATCTTGGCATGGAATTGTGGGACTTGGATACTTTCTCTTACTGACTGTATTGTGTTTTCTCATTTCAGCTCTCATTAACTGCTGATGTCGTATCAGATGAGATCTGTTTACTCTAATCAAAGCTGAGGTTCAGCCCTATTACTCACCGAAATCAAATCAGCCTGTAAACACAGGAGTACAGTACCTCATAAAAGGCAGTGTGTTTAATTATGTTACTTTGTTTGTGAACGTACAGATGCTGTCTCAACTTTCATGCAGCCACATATGGCGTTGATTAATTAATCTCTCCCTCTCCCGTTCTCTATAATTTCCACATTCTTCCTGTGCTTAACACCTGTCAAGAGAATCTGAACCCTCATCTGACAACCTCAATACAAGATGGCACATGGACACGGATGGCACCCTCGCCGAGCACGGGTAAAGTTGGGCGAGCGCGCAAACAAACATACTGTTCGCGTTTCCTGCCAGAAGCAGATTTTCTGGAGTATCCTTTCAAAGTCTAAGTGCAGAAATGCAGAATAAACAAAACTACAACAGATGTCCAGCGCAAGGAAAGATGGCCAGAACGGACCGTCTCTTTAATTGATCCATTTATCATGAAAATGATCAGTTCAGTGAAAAACTCAGACGGAAGCACACACGGCCTGAGGGGGGTGCGGCCGTTTGGCTGGTTATTGAGAGTCATTAGAGTGTCCGAAACAGCAGGAGTTCCCACTGCTCCCTACGAGAGTTTCCCGTCATACTGAGACTGTGAGCCAGAGGAGTTTAATCAAATCTCCGTTCAGGTCCACATCTGGAATCAGGAATAGTTCTGCATTTCATTTTCTCAAACTCATCTCCAAATAAGTCTAACCTTGTTCTCGCTCTTCATTCTTCTTATACACCACACACAAATCTCTCTAATTCCTCCATTTTTAGTATCTTTTAAACATTCATTAGATATATGAGTTTCATTTGGCAATAAAGATCCTACAGACTTGAAAGCAACCACCTAGTAACCTCATACCAAATTCATCATGCCAAAAACCTTAGCATAGAAACGCTCTGGCAACCAGCCATGAAAGCATTTGCACAAGCCAGAAACAAATCTTACTTCACCTTCAGGGTTCAACAGTAAGGATTTGTGGTCAGGTCAGTAGTTTAGATTTTTAATTTTCCCTGCAAATTTTTTCAATGCCCCTACGATTTTTTTTATTTATTTTTTTTTTATATAAATTTTACATTTTTATGAATTTAAATTTGTAATTTCATTTTTAGAATTTTAAATGGATAATTTTAAATAATTTTGCTATTTAATTTATATTACCATTTAAAACGTTTTAATGTTTATGAAAGAAGTCTTATGCTTGCATTTATTTGATCAAAAATACCAGTAATATTGTGAAATATTATTACAATTGAAAAATCTATTTTCATATATTTTAAAATGTAATTTATTCCTGTGATGGCAAAGCTGAATTTCCAGCAGCCATTACTTCAGTGTCACATGATCCTTCATATGATAATACGTTGATTTTGTTCTATTGAATATATCGGTATTTTAAAAATGAATTTACAATCTTTATTTCTATACACGTTTTTCACACATGTAAAAGTATTTTTTCAACAAATGTGACCCTGGATCACAAAACCAGTCATAAGAAGCATGGGTATATTTGTAGCAATAGCCAAAAATACATTGTAAAGGTCAAAATTATCGATTTTTCTTTTACGCCAAAATCATTAGGATATTATGTAAAGATCATGTTACATGAAGATATTTCGTAAATTTCCTATCATAAATATATTAAAACAATTTTGATTAGTAATATGCATAGCTAAGAACTTAATTTGGACAACTTTAAAGGTGATTTTCTCAGTATTTTGATTTTTTTGCACCCTCAGATTCCAGATTTTCAAATAGTTGTATCTCGGCCAAATATTGTCATATCCTAACAAAACATACATAGATGGAAAGCTTATTTATTCAGCTACTTTCAGGTGATGCATAAATCTCAATTTAAAAAAAAAAAAGACCCTTAAGACTGGTTTTGTGGTCCAGGGTCATAAATTTGCTGAAATGAATGGAGTTATTATAATTAAACAGGAAACCCCAAGACGGCATTCATTAAAATTTATAATTTCATAATATTTAATCCATTCCTACTGATGCTATGTCATCCTATAAAAAGTCATTCTTGCTACTTGAAAAAAAAAAATCTGTGTTAGCCAGTTAGATCATTTTAGCTGACAAGTTTAAAAACTCAACAAGCAGAATTGACAATAATAGCATTTGATCAGTTGAAAAAAAACTTAGGTTAGGTTAGACTAGCATTTAGGTATGTGATAATAGTCTACCTCTATACTGTAAACTGTAAAAGTTTGATCAATACTTGCTAATAATATTTACAGAGCCTGCCCATTCCAAATGCTTTCCCTCTCTCTTTCATAGTTTGCTATACTCCAGGTACATTTAATGAGCTCACAGTAGTCTCTGATTACAAATGTCTCCTGCATGTTCAAAACTCAGCCATGCACTGTAGAGAAAGTGTGTGTGTGTGTGTGTGTGTGTGTGTGTGTGTGTGTGTGTGTGTGTGTGTGTGTGTGTGTGTGTGTGATAACTTCATTTTTAATGAAATCATGATTGAAGAAATATCAAGTAAAAAAAAAAAAAAAAAAATCAATGACGATATTCTCTGAAAGATGTGAGGCGGAGTGGGAAAATGTCACAGGCGACGGCTAATGAAGGGAAATAAGTTAGATAAATTATTTAAAGGTTGTCATTAAAAAATGTCCAGAAAGAACAGAGGGTTGATACTAGAAAGGTCAGAGCGATGAAGGAGAGATTCATTAACCTCAGTCCACCTCAACCATGCAATTATCACTGCCACTGATCTCTCTCTCTTCCTCTCTCTCACTCTATAAGGTGTTACAGCAGAAAAAAAAAAACACAGCTCAGATTGCTTCTCAAAGAGAAACCTTAACTACTTGGTCCTCTTCTCTTCTTCATCAAACCAGAAACAAACCAGCCTTGACCATTCCACATTGGTCTAAGCTGGTCTCTTTAGCAAGGGAGGTCCTCCATCTTGAGGTTCTCCATCAACGCTGGTTGGTTTAGAAAGAAGAAAGGGAAAGAGAGAGTCTTTTATTTGCCCTTCAACCTGCTCCCTCTTTCTTTCTTAACTCTCAGGGGTTAGTCTTGCATGCATGTGAGAGTGTTTTATGTCTGGATCAAATTGGAGAGGTTTGGGGAGGTGTTCCCAGCTCAGGAATGTTCTCTGGCATTCCTGCTCAGCCCAAAGATTTGGGATCTAACTGCCAGGCCGTTCTGCTAATTCTTCATTTGTGGGTCAGGGGCCAGTTGTGGACCTCTGGGGATTGAGCTCCAGTCAGCCCTCACCAAGCCAGACGCACATTCTGAGGAAATTCTTGTTTTTATTATATTTTTTTTTTATTTGCCCAGTCTCTTTTTTTATTCTCACTCTCTCTCTCTCTCTCTCTCTCTCTCTCTCTCTCTCTCTCTCTCTCTCTCTCTCACACACACACACACACACACACACAGAGGAAACAGGAAATGAAAGTGAAACACAGGATGGGTGGGCCATTCTACACATTTGAGTCATGTTTCTACTGTTTTTGTTAAAAAAGGGTCCAATCTTAACAAACAGAACATTATCAAAAACATTTTTTCCTGCATTTTTTGCCCTGGAAATCATTCTTTCTCTATTGTAGTGTGTTTTGTTGGTCTAACAACATAGTTGCATTGCTATTTTTTTATTTCTATGCCAAAGCACAAACAAAAGTACAAAAAAAAAAAAAAATACTGAAGACTAAAAAAGTGTAATGTGTAAGTCTGGCCCAAATTTAGTAACAGAGATACATACATGGCAGATGTCTCTCTCTCTTTACTTCCTATATGAAAGGGAAGATTAATATTCAACCACAAGCCTAATTTGTCTAATTTCTCTGCTTTTATGCCATGTCAGAACGCTTGAATCAAACCATACTGCTGTGTGACAGATGAAGGAGCCATGCTGATCTCAAATGAGATCTTTCACAGCTTCACCAGAGGTCTGGTCATCAAAGCACACTCTGAGACTCATGCACCAGCCTTCTGAAGACTGTCCTTATCATACACACTCAGATTAAAAACTCATCTTGATGTATTTAGGTCAGATTCCTGTGGGAGTGGCACAAAGGTGAGAGATTAATTGGCTGCAATCTGTGTGACTGAGGATACAAGATGAGAACAAGAACATTGGAGTGAAAGAGCTTAAGAACATTAAACTTCTCTAGTACAATCTGCTCCAAAACCTAATGTCCTGTATACGGAGGCAGTATTTTAAGGCATTCCTGACAAAGAGGCTGTTCCGAAACATAGACAGCTTATTTTGCTGTATCTTTAGATACCTTGTTTTGTCCAAATTTTTTGGCAGCACTACAGGTATCCCTCAGGGGGGAAGCAATTCCGAAAAGAAAGTAAATAAATAAATCCAAGAAGCTAGACACATAAGAGAAATATCAAATATAAAAGTATTTTTTTTCAGTACTGAAAATCATAAAATAAAATGTGCATTGTTAAAAAAAAAAAAAAGTACTATAGAGATTAATTGAAAAAAAAAAATCAGCATGCACTAATGTAGTGAAGTTGTAAAAGATATACTGTACTGTACATAGTCTTAAAGGATTATAAAAGTATTTGCAAGGAATATTTGGAAACGGACATTTTCCTAAAGACTAAAGCAAAAAAATATGAATAACAAAAAATAACAAAAGTAAATAGTACCATTTTATTTTAAGTCTACTATAAAATAACTGTATTTTTATGTAATACTGCATTACTCCCTATACTTATTTTAAAATATAATAGTATGATCACACTTTATGTATGTATTATTTTGTTTATTATTTTATTTTTTAAAAAACTAAATAAATAAAGTGCAATAATATTATTATCACTATTATTAATTTATTTTTTATAGTTATATTTAATGGGTCACACTATGTGTAGTGTGAGGACCAAACCAAATCTCCAGGTGCTCTTATGAGAACCAAGCTGAAAAACTTATGCGCACCCCTGTGAATAACCCTCTAATGCAAATGCTTCTTTGAAGCAAAACAAGGTGTAAACAGTGATCTGTTTCGGCTGTCCATTTGCCATGGGATTTTAATAGCAGGTGTGAACAGGGCCTATCTTACTCCAGTCACTATTAGAGAGTCAAGCTCAGCTCTCAGCAAGGGTCATGCTTTCAGCAGGTCTGGCAAGGGATCGGCAGTCTATTAAACCAAACTCTGCTCAACTCAGAAACAGAATCCACGGCATGAAGAAGTCAATCCACCCGATTAACGGAGTCCCTGCTGCAGAGTACAGCTAGACGGAAAACTCACAAATCTAATCTAGAGACCTCAACCCTGTGGATGAGATGCTATTTGCATTGAAATAGAACCATCTTCAGGCTGTCTGGTGTCAGGAGTGTGTGTGTACGTGTGTGTCTGGGTCTCAGGTGGTAGTGAATGAGGAAGCATTGGACTGGAGGGCTAACACTGAATTAAGGATACACACAGGTGCTGTAGAGTGGAAATGGAGTCTGGATAGTAGCCACACAGATTTAAAAGCTTTGTCACATGAGGCGCAGTGTGTGTGTGTGTGTGTGTGTGTGTGTGTGTGTGGTTTGTGCGATTGTTTACGTCTGATAGTACAGGCACAGATGGCGTTGTCAGTGGTGACCGATGAGTTTACTAGCTTACCACAGGAACAGCAGTCATCTATCATGAAGTATATGTGTTTCTGTCTGGTTGTGTGTATTACTGTATATATGTGTGTGTGAGATTCTCTAGTGTGCTCATGAATATGCTGCATCATGAGACTCAACATTTTTAGTAAAGACACTATGGGGATATGCCATAAACCCTTGCTTTTCAAGTATAGTTAAACTAATCAGTTTTGTTTGTTTGATACCTTTGACACACTAAAATTAAATCTAATTACACTACTGTTCAAAGGTTGGGGGTCAGTATGTTTTTTGTGAAAAGAATTAATAATATTATTCATAATAATATTATTATATAATATATAAGACATTTATATACAAAGATTTCTATTTCAAATAAATGCTGTTCTTTTGAATGTTATATTCATCAAATTCTGGAAAATCTTGGAAAAATGCATTATAGTTTCCATAAAAAATATTAAGCAGCACAACTGTTTTCAACACTTACAATAATAAGAAATGTTGCTTGAGCACCAAATCACCATATTAGAATGATTTCTGAAGGATCATGTTACACTGGAGACTGGAAATGGCTGCTGAAAATTCAACATTGCCTTTATAGGAATGAATCTCATTTAAACTTATATTAAAATAGAAAACAGTTATTTTAATTTGTAATACTATTTCATGCTATTATTGTTTTTACTGTATTTTGAGCAAACAAATGTAGCCATGGTGAGCAGAAAAGACTTCTTTCAAATTTTTAAACATCTTACCGACCCCAAACTTTTGAAGAGTAGTGTAAATTCAAAGAGTGTATGCACACACACATATTAAGTTGGTTCAGGTGTGGAACATTTGCCCTCTAGAACAGATGGTTTTGCTTCTCACCACATATGGAGGCAGGTCTGGTCAGGTGTCAGTGCTCTCTCTCTCTCTTTCTCAGTAAGTGTGTGATGGTGTGATTAGCTGCTCTTGGGTCACAGGAGATTGTTTACTGTGTCTGCATCAGCATGGCATAAACTGCTGCCATCCCATCACTCCCTCACTCATGGATTGGTTTTTCACACAAGTATACACATGGTTGTATTTGTAATATTGAGGGGACTTTCTATTGATATTGTGTGTATGTGTGTGTTTGTACCTACATTATATTACTTACCATATTTTGGGGACAAATTTGTACCAAAAAGTAAGCTAAACCTGACAAAATCTCCAAAAAACCTCCCTTTGGGGAAGTCCTTATTTGTAAAACGGGTTTAAAAATAAACTAAACAAAGTTTTTTTGAAATTGTAAAAATGCAGAACGTTTCCTGTAAAGGGTAGGTTTAGGTATAGGGTGATAGAATATACAGTTTGTACAGTATAAAAAGCATTACACCTATGGAATGTCCCCATTTAGATAGCTAAGTAAACATGAGTGTGTGTGTGTGTGTGTGTGTGTGTGTGTGTGTGTGTGTGTGTGTGTGTGTGGTGTGAATCAGAATACATTTTAGTCTAAATTATAACAATTGTTCAAAAAAATAAATAAATATGCATTACGAAATGTATAAAAGCTATGAAATTAAATATATTTAAATCTTCATATATCATAAATATAAATAATAAATGTAATAAAATAATAAATGATTAAACATTTTTTTAAAATACACATGATTAAATTACATTATAATAAAACACAGTTATTAATAAATAATTTTACCAGAGGCCATGTTCTCTCTCTCTCTCTCTCTCTCTCTCTCTCTCTCTCTCTCTCTCTCAAAAAAAAGAAAAAAAAAGAAGAATGTAAAGATTTATATAATAGACTTTATATTATAGTAGTGCGTGCCTCTGTGGGCCTCCACATGTGCCATTATGAACTTTAAGTCCTTGTACTGTTCTTTATCGTGCAAATGAATCAGCCCTGTTTTCAAACAAGATTTCTCACAGCCTCAGATCCAAGCTAAAAATCAATGGACATACAGATGGACTCTAAAATATTAAAATACTATAAGTGCGTGCTCATACGTATGCACCCCTTATAGGGAACACTGCATGCACATTCATATCTGTGAGAAGATCAGATGAAGGCAGAAGCAGCACTGTTGGTGTTCTGAATCAGGAATCCCAGCTCAAAAGGAGCCTCAAAAATGAGCTGCATTTTAACATAGCTGAAAACTTCAGGAAAAAAGCACAACAGATGACGGCAGATCACGGATTCTACTGATTAATACACACACAGATCACAAGTCTTAAAGACTGGAGAGATCAATAGAAAGAGCAAAAGAAAGCGACTGAGCCCATCGGTCATTTTTAAAAGACCACAGCATTCAAGTCAATGTTTGAATGTCTAATACAGAGAATTGCTAATACAGAGAATCTTTAATGCACGCACACACACAAACACACACACAAACTCCATCTTGAACTAATTGCCTAGATAAAATGCCTGTCAGATCACTGGACAACTCAGAGACCTTAATTTTGATACTCCAGGATAATTATAGATTACTAGAATATTTCTAGAATAATATCAACTAGATGAATTTAAGTTATGTCTTCTGCATGCTATCACAACCTGGTGAAAACAGTTAGCAAACACACACTTATTAAACTCACAAAACAGCTTGGCTACTCCAGCTTTGAGTGAGAGAAAGTAAAAAAACACTGATTTTCAGTTCAGAAAACAGAATCTCAAATTCTGAATTTAACTAACTCACTAGCTAGTGGCAGAAAAATGAGAAGAAAGGAAAACTAAAGCAGGCAAAACAGAAAATGAACACATTAAAAATGAAAACTAAAAATGTGCATAATTGTTACTTTAATTTTATGGCCGATATTAAAATTACACACTATTTTGTCTAAATAAATCAAAAATAAATGTCTAGCTTACTAATTTTAGGGGCTACAATGGAATTTGAGCATCACAATATTATATTGTAAAACTTTATGTTCATTTTGAGATTTGATAAAGACTACAGTGTTAATAAATCATTAGCGTTTTAAAGAACTTTAAATGATGTTAATTTAACTTTTAGATGGCAAAGGCGATCAAAAATTAAAAACAGAAAATGTGCATGAACAATTTAACATCCAATTTCAGTCAATATATATCCAATATGATACATTTAAAAAATTCTAATATGGTACTAATATATTGTATATCCCTTTTTAAAACATATATTTACCAGAGCTCAATGCCAAAAACACACACTGAAGGTTACCACGACCTCTAGTTTAACCTCCAGTGAACCTTTGCTTTCCTATAAAATACTCTCTGTGAAGGCTTCCGTGGACAGTGTCTTACAAAAGAAAGATAAACAATAAAGGGAAACATAATTAAATTCAGAGAGGCCAGAGACAAAAAAATAGAGTAAGAGAAATAAAGGTAGAAACACAGGTGCATGAGGTCATGTGTGTGTATGTGAGCAATAGACAGATGTATGCAGCGACAGGCAGGTGGGAGGATGTTTTAGGGTATTCATGAGTCTGGGCCGTTATCAGTTGACCTTTAAATTGGAGCCGCTGCTCAGCAGGAAACCCGAGGGGCCCGTCTTGGATTTGACTGGCTCGGAGCCCCCAGCCTGCTGATGATAAAAACTGCAGCAGCCGGCGGGCAAATCTACACCGTATGCTTCTATGCATATATATATATAAATAAAATTTATATATACAGTAGAATGTATAAAGTGACTGGCTGTGTTAAAGCAGCATCATTAAGGGCTATGAAGCATGCTGAGACGGGTCAGGCGGGCACAGGGAGAGCCGTAAGCATGAGGGTGGGTTTGGCAGAGCTGTTCTCTTCTCTCTGGGGGCAGCAGTGGCTGAGACGATGAATTCATCACTGCTGAAAGAGTCCTGCAGGAGGCCAGATTGGCTCAAATCCCCCATGAGAGGAAGACACGTGACAGGAAAATGACGAGCCCATAGGGACTGGGGTATGAAACTTATATTGCATTGCATTGTGTTTGTGCGTGTGTGTTCTTATGAATATACTTTTTACAGGAGAAGAGGGTCTCGTATCAGCAGTGATAAACGAAAATTTATTTAGAAGTCTCTCAAAAACATGGACTAGCACTAGATACGGTAGCAATATGAGCAGATGTTCTCGAGTGAACAAGTATAGGCATACACACACAATCAAGTTGTACACACAAATACACACACACACACACACACACACACACACACACACACACACACACACACACAAACACTACAGTCTAGCTCAGGGGTTTGCAAACTGGGGTATGGGGATCTCCAGGGGGTCACAAATAGGGTCCACAGTAATGTAATGTAATGTAATATAGAATTATATTATATAACAATAATAATGATACACACACACACACACACACACACACACACACACATATATGTATATATGTTCGTTATTATTAATTTATAGAATTTTCTGAGTATATATATATATATATATACACTCAGAAAATTCTATAAATTAATAATAATATTATTCAAATTATTTTTATTTAATAAAATTTTCCCAATATATCATAATGCACATTTTCACTCTGATTTTTAAAGACTAGTCAGAAACTGAGAATAATCAAAATTAATTGTTTAATTCACATAGATTTATACATTTTTTAACTGTCATAGATTTGTTGTCAATGTAATAGAAGGTAAATATTTTCCAGAGAACACTTAACAAATATTTATAATATTTTAATTTTCCACAATGTAAATGGCTCTTGATACAAGAAAATATATGGCCATTATAATTTAGGAAAGAGGTCCCTCATTAAAAAACCCTGGTCTAGCCATATAAATTTTCTGGTCCTGGTCCTGTCTATTACCGATAATTCCCCTGTGACTTCTGTGTTGGTTTATTAAATATTTTGGCTAATTTAAATACACTATTAGCTTCCAATATAAGTATTACACTCTCTGTTCCATTTAACACATTCACCATGTTTAAATCCAGTTTTAAATCCCCCAAAAGTCCACAGATTCTGTCTAGGCCTGCTAATCACTCAAAAACATGTGAATCTATGTGCAAATGGAATTGCATTTGAATTATATAAGGTCTGCATTGCCTTGAGTGACTGTTGCCCTCCAGAGCCAGTCACAATGGGAGGAGGTTGCTAAGTAGAGGTACAAACTACTACTGGCAACGTGTGATAAGACACACCTGAGGCTAACAGCACCTCTGCCATGCACATACAAGGAGCAACATAACCAGACCACCACCAAGACAATATCACCAGCCCCCACACCTCTGAAACTACCACCTCATGAACACAAATAGTATTTTTAGTTCTAACAAAAGCCTTTCAGAGTTGCATCATTGCCACCACACTATATATGTTTCTGTGTGTGTGTTTGTGCTTATCAGACTCGTCGGCATTCCCAGCAGGAAGATTCATAGGACCAAAAAGAGTGTATCACAGCAGGTCTGGTGCAGATTAATGTGGAAAGCAGACTAACAGCTCAAAGATAATGCAGGCCAATAAAAAAGACACACACACGCACACAGGGAACAGGAGTGAAGCAGAGGCTAACGGCAGAACAGCTCGGGGTCGTTAAGCATCATTAGCGGGACATTTGTTCACACACATTTGTCAGGAAGCGTCCTGCTAAGCAGGGAGTGTGTTCTCCTCAAGGAGTGTGTACTGGACAGAGGCAAGCAGGCAGGAAATGAATACTGCTCTGTGTGTGTGTGTGTGTGTGTGTGTGTGTGTGTGTGTGTGTGTGTGTATAATCTACTGCTTGATGGAGCAGATCTGTCCCTCGTAAGAGACGTCACCGTGTTTGATTAACAACAGGAATTATCCCAGCCGGAAAACAACAGAAGCGTGTAAACTGCATCTGTGATTCGCATGCATTTACAGTTCCCGCATATTCAGTAGTTTCAAGTACAGCAGCACACAAACATGCACTCACACAAGTGAAAATGATGCAGGCTAATCAGGAGGTAAATCAAGTTTACCTGAAGCTCAAGTGACCACAAAAGCCTTAGAAACCCATAGAAAGTGAAATAAGACAGCAAGATGTCAGTGCTTCATATTGATTGAAGGGGTTAAACTTCCAGACTCTTAATGATTTAAACAGAGTGGAATAACTTTGGGAAAATGCACACAGAAATAGTTAATTTACGACTACTCCAGGGTCAAGGAGTTCTGCTTAGAACAAATTTACCACAAATTTTATTTTTAAAGGAACAGTCTACCTAAAAATTGCAAGGTTTATGTAGCTCTGAATCCCAAGATCAGGGGTTTGATTCCTAGGGAACATAAACTGACAAAATGTATAATTTATTGTAAGCCGCTTTGAACAAAAGCATCTAAAACTTTCCATAAAAATCATACTGGATAATTATTTATTATAAAGCTTAAAAAAGAAAGAATTGAGAAACATTTACATTATATACATTTATTTAATATAATATAATATAATATAATATAATATAATATACAATACGTTCAAAAGTTAGACTTTTTTTACACATTTTTTTTTTGAAAAATGAAAGAAGTCTCTTATCCTCACCAGGGTTGCGTTTATTTGTTAAAAAATACAGTAATA
This sequence comes from Tor tambroides, assembly GCA_021397915.2. Taxonomy (NCBI): domain Eukaryota; kingdom Metazoa; phylum Chordata; class Actinopteri; order Cypriniformes; family Cyprinidae; genus Tor; species Tor tambroides. The sequence goes on from JAFVLL020023964.1 coordinate 23,575, forward strand.
TGGGGAATATTATTCCAATTTAGTTTTAATATCCTAAAAAAGTTGTTTATTCTTGTGATGGCAACGCCAATGCTAAATTTTCAGCAGCCATTACCCCAGTGCCACATGATCCTTCAGAAATCATTCTAATATGCTTATTTGGGGTTCAAGAATTATTTCTTCTTATAATTTTAAAGTTCAAAAGAACAGCATTTATTATACAACTTAAGTCACTACTGTCACTTTGATCAAGTTAACGCATCCCTGCCGAATACAAATAATAATATTAACAAATATTAAAGAAAGAAAGAGACCTTACTGCAGTATATAAAATATAAAAATAGTATGTAAAAATATTTAACAGCACTGGAATTACTTTACTTATTGGCAGTGAAAAGAATATAGCTTAATTCATGCAAAAATGCTGGACAAATGTGACCTTCAAAATTCAAGATCTGAAAACCACAGAAAGGAGGACAACACACATATACATAGACACACAACACCACAGTACCAACAGCTGCATCCCGGGGAACAAAAGACCACTATGTAGACACAATTTCCCTCTGGCCACACTGCCACAAGGCATGAAAACACACACACACACACACACACACACACACACACACACACACACACACACAAAGAGGCCCGTGACTTACTCTGAGAGTGATCCAGTGCAGCACGTCCAGAATATACATAACCACCATCTCCCCCCAGAGGAATCCAACAGAGAAAAGCGGATCATTTTTAGCCCAACTTCAATTAACCACAAGTCTCCAAACATCTTTCTGTCTCATACAATCAGACTACTTAACTACGCCACAGAACTAAAAGGTTTGTTTTTAAAACAGCAGACGAAAATAGCAACTGCTCATTTCCAAATTCACAAGATGCACAGTGTCTGGTAGTGCCTTGCAGAAACCTATAGAAAACCAATCTAACCAGTCCTGATCTTGACTTGTAAACCAGGCATTAAACACTTAAGAGACTTTACCTACCACTAATTCACAGAGGAGATTAGCATGGAGCCTGGAGCTAATGAGAGAAGCTTTCTCTGCTCCTCCAGTGCTCCTTCTTTTGCTCAAACAAAACATTAGCAGATAATGTAACGGAATTAAGAAGACAAAAGATTCAAATTGGATATTGATCAGAGGAGTGAGGTGGCAGTATTTCGGCTGGTTAAGCCTGTGATGAGGTGATTGATCCACAATGCTTGTCCTCACGTCTGAAGATGTCTGGCAGGCCTATAGTCTGCCTGACAAAGGCGGTGAATGGAAGCATGAACAGGTTCGACACCAGGACACAATGAATACAGAACGCTCACATCAGTCCTCAAGACCGTGTTTAAAAGGATGAAAGACATCAGATGACAAAGAGACACAAATATAACTACACAATCAATGGAAATTCAGGCACCAGATGATGTAGATTCTTGTATTGGCATGTAGAAAGTCAGCATAAATGTTCAGTAATGATGTACAATGTTCAATAAGAGTGACTCAGAGCAGTGCCGATGCCTGCTGATCTGAGACCAGCTTTAAAGATCACAGCTGAAGGCTTGGATCCTGAAAGACAAGCACTGATCTCCAGCAAGACAAGGGCCGCAGGGATCAATGCAAAATCAATGTTAATTGTCAGTGTTTTTCTATGTGGCCGGATCAGAGATACAAAAAAAAGTGAAACGTAAAACCATGCAGCAGAAAAAGCAATGAATGTAGTCTTAGAAAATATACTATAGAAGTAAAAATTGCTATTTATAAAAACAATACGCCACTTTTCCAAGACACTCCTCTGTGTATTGTGCATAAAACCATCCCTTGGAGAACATCATTTGTGTGTTTTTACACAGTCTTGAGAGATTTGCTGATTAAAAATACTTCTGTCAGGACCACTGTCGTCAAAGATGATTGACAATTAGCATACAGTTTGGATTGGCGGTATGGTTCTGTTCTGTGCAAGAACTCCCTGTGCATCCATGCAGCCTAGCATGGATGAGAGCAGGGAGAGCAGCAATAACCCCCAGGGTAAACAGAACAGAACCAACATGAATGTACTGCAGGTATCATTAATGTTCAATAATTTCATGTAATCATTTTAGAAATTAGTCTGATTCAAAGGGGAATCAGAAGGCTGAATCCTGACTGTATGTGAGGAGGAGCTGGGGATGGAGGAGGGTAATTGGCTACTGAGCAAAACGAAAGCTGCTGATAATACTGAAGGACCTTATATATGGGTGTTGTGACAGGTGTAGCATCCCTATAGGTAGATGTGGATCAGCTGAGAGTCAGCTAACACAAGCTTGACTAAAGTGACCTGCCAGAACTAACGCTACGCTTGATATATACAGTATATATTTCACAAAAGTGATCTCAAAAGCTAAAAAAACAGTAAAAATGCTTACTGTTCATGTTCTTGAAGATGTTCAGGATGGGGAGGATCTGTCTGTAGTACGGGACCAGTGCCTCACCCACCATATCTGCTGATACAACCAGGTGCTGCAGAACCTTCAGCGTGGTGCAGATGACCTGCCTGCTCCTTGTGTTGAGAGCATCTGTAGACAAACACAGAGAGATGAAGAAAACAAAAAGAAGGTCCAAAAACATTTTGAAGTCAGGAATATTTTGACAATGTGTGGGATTTTTTTTTTTTTTTTGCCATTGCCATTTACAACCCTGATTGGAGTGTTATATTTTGCACTTTCTTTTTCTGCATCCAAAGTTGAAAAACACCTCCTTCTCTGTATGCAGGGAAGAAAGCATCAATTCAATACTACAAAAAAAGTCTTCATCTGCAGCCTGCATGATATCCCATAATACTGTGGTTCAATGGTTAGTGGAAAAAATGACAGACCAGTTGAAAGAAGCAATTTAATTCAAAAATATCTATTTTTCCATATGATTTGATTTCTACTGAGAAATAAGCTTTTGGTTGTCATTAAATATATATTTGGTTACCTCTTGATGCATTTAAAGCCTGCCTGAACAAGGCATTTAGTAGGTACCTTAATATTAAAAAACAAAGGGATAGCTCATCTAAAAATGTTTTGAGTGGCAGCTGTGTGCTGTACTTTACCAGTTTCCTCCATTTACTTCCTGCTCTCCTATATCTGTATAACACACTATGAAATTCTAATTACCAAACAAACACGGCAAACTGTTTTCCAGCGTTGTGACATTTGCACCGAAGGAGTGTTCGATAATTCATGGTGTGTGACGCGTCTGGAGGAGTGAAGATCTGTTTCTAAATCTCTCTAAATAAAGGAACCATTAATTCCTCCCTCATATTAGGCTCTAAAAATGAACGACCTCACATACCTTTTCCTTCTCTAAATACCACAGGAGCATGACATTTAGACACTTCAGTAATTGCGTTAGTTTAACTCCTGATACAAACACATCTGCAGACATTTCTGTGTGAGAGGGAAGAAAAAGTGTTCTCATCTCTCTACAGTATCTATCTATCTATCTATCTATCTATCTATCTATCTATCTATGTTGCTATCAAGAAGAAGGATTATTTTATTTAATCATCCCACAGGAGCTCATTTATTCTTGATCCTGGGCTTTGATTTGACCAGTGCAAAACATCGACCTTCTTGTTTTCACTCTCTTCAGTGTGACCTTTGCTGTATGTGTAAGGTCAGTATTTGTTGTGTTTTTTTGTTTGTTTTTTTCTCCAATTATCTTCTTCTATCCATGATTTTCTATTGTATCCTAATTTTTCTAAAGTCTGCATGAAAGAAGCTTATTTTGTCAGTAAGATGTGCCTTGCATTTATAATACAATTTTTCGAACAGGAAGACAAGCAAAAATTAACCAAAAATAAAAAATAAAAAAAACATACAGAAACATACAGAAACATAAAAGGTGTCTTTTTGCTTTAACAAAAATGATAGTCTATCTTTTAAACAGAATCGTAAGAACCCTTGGCAAAAAATAAAGCACCAATGCCCAGTATTGCTCTCATCACACTGGATTCTCCTTCAAATTGCTGAGCTCCTCACATGCCTTTGGCCAAACTCCAGATGTGATATGCATTTTCAGCATTTCAAGGTTTGCTTCTTACCACCTTCCATAAGCCAGATTTATGGAGAGTGACTGCTTTAGAGTTTTGGAAGGTAGCCTCTTGGTGGCCTCCATTAATACTGTAATATTATTACTAATTTAATGCCATTTTTATTTTCTCTTTTGCAAGCTTTGGAATGCTTCTCCTATTCTTCCCCCAAGCTTTCAGATGAAGTGCATTCTCTGTACCAAGAACAGACTGACCCCCATTTAATGATTTTGTGACTTACAAAAAAAAAAAAAAAAAAAAAGAATTAGTTACTTTGGACAGTAATTAGTATATTGGACAGGAAGAGCACTAGGCAGCAGGTCTCATCTTAATGACACTCACTCTTGATGGGTATGATGAGCTGTGGAATAACAGGCAGGATCTTACTGCCACCGTGCTCCAACATGTCATGGATGCCCTGTCGAGCGAAGAACTCATAGGGGTGAACTGTCTCACACAGTCCGTCAAAGAACAGGGGGAGGTAGTGATGGTAGTCCAGTTTTTCGATCTCCACCTGTTTAAAACACACACACGCATACAGGGTCAGTGTTATTTTAAGTGTGTCTGTTCACTATAAAATCTAGGAGCTGCTTCAAATGAGTGGAAGGCCAAAGGGTTTGTGTGTTTTTAAATAACCCCTCTTTGCGTCTGTGCTTATATTAGCCTCAACAAATACTCATAAGCTCCAAGCCGCATAAAGAGCAGTCCCTGTTTTAGTGCCCCTTAGCATGCCAGCACACATTCTGGAGGGGAGACTAAGGGGGCAGCTGTTCAGGGGCTTTAGAACACTCAAACATGTGACTTCCTGCTGGATCACACGTTCACACCTGTTTTGCTTGGGTTATGAGCATGGAAACAGACGTGAATAGACAAGGCCTGTATCCTGTCCTTGAGTATTTGACATACAGTCACACACACTACTGCCTGTTTCTTTCTTTTCTTCTTTCTGTCGCAAGTCTGTCAGTAGGTTTCATGATGTTGTGTTCAACATCATGGATTTTTAAATTAGTAATTTGCCATTTTTTCCAGTAAAAATATCTGAAAGTTCCTAATAACTAAATGTATCTGTATGTATGTATATATATATATATATATTAATGTATATATTAAATATGTATATCTATTATATTCATAGGAAAATATATTAATACTTGTTTTCAGTGAGTATATCCTAAATTAATAACTCTATATTATTATTTTTAAGATAAACCTTACTAAATGTGTTGTATTTTTTTTATAAACAAACAAACAACAACAACTAATCAATTTGGATAAAAGGGTAAAATAATAATAATAATATATTAATAATTCAAGATATATTCTCTAAACTATTTTGTGCTTTTCAAGTAAATAAAATATTAAAATATTTATTATTAATAAATAAATACTTATTAATACTAAATATTTTTAAAATGTTTAAATATTTTACTGGAAAACAAAGAAATGATTTTTTTGACGAAGAACATAATATATTTATATGTATATGTACAGTGCCCTCCATAAGTATTGGAACAGTAAAGACAAAATTGCTCTGTTGGCTGTGGAGTCAAGACATTTGCAAATTTGATTAAAAGATGAATA
>JAFVLL020023965.1:0-26717 GCA_021397915.2 Tor tambroides
ATATGCATAATGGAAGTTTGATTTTTAAATATATGAGCCATTAACTTATTTCAGTGCCTTGGCTGACAAAAAATAAATAAATATGAAGCTGTTTTCTTATTGACGAGGCATTGAACTGGGAACGTTTACCACAACTCACATAGTGTATTGTTAACAATGCAAAATTAGTCTCTTGGAGTTAATGAGGATAAATGAGAAGCAGGCAGTTTCAGTATGTCTGTGAAGCAACAAGACTCACGCTGAAGGCCTGAATTGCCACTGATTCTGAGATTCAGATACATATTAAAGTCTGTCATACATGTGAAGGGACTAATGGCAGATTACATCATGATTTGGAGAAAAGATGGGACAGAGACGAGAGAGTTACACAGTATGAACGCAAATTAGTCCATATTTAAATGATTATAACATTAGTAAGGAATCCCATTTCATTTTACAAAATTCTGTACAAAACACTCTGGACTATATCTATACATACATGGAGTGCTGTGGATGATTTCCAGGGAGTTGCTATGCAGTTGCTGAGTGCTTTGAGTTGTGCGAGTGCTGGTTTGAGTGCCGTAAGCGATGTTCCCATTCTAGAATGTCTGATTTCAAGTAATTCAGTCCATCTAAATGGTTAAACATATTCAAAAGATGCTGGTGTTATTATACATCTTATTGTGATGTAAATTTCATATATTTTTATAGTGTTTGAGAAGGTGGTACAAATGTGTAACGGATGTAATGTCAAAATCCATAAATAAGAAAGCAACTAAAACAGTTGTAATACATTTTCATATAAAAGGGTGCTATATGGTGCTGATTATGCACCCTCCAATGTATGTTTTTCTATAGGCTAATAGAATTATATAATACTTTCTAGCGTATAATTTGTAAATGATGGTAATTTACATTATGTTGTAATGTATGTACAACATTCAACAGTTGTGTTATGATGAAATGTTGTATATATTATTCGTTGACAGACCTAATAAAAAATAAAAAAAAACAGTTCTTACATTTTTTAGTTTACATGGACAAACTGTCACAGAGATTAGCATGATATCTCAGTAAAGTTATCTCAGTGGCATCTTTCAGGGAGTAGGAGCATTTTCTCCATAATATTCCATAAACAAAAATTGCCTAAGGCACATATATGTGTGTTGTTATGTGATGTAGTGTGTTTCAGGTGGTTTCTAATACATTGCTAGGTGGTTATTATGGTGTTCTGGTGGTTACTTGCCTGACTAGTTCTCTACAAGTTAATCATTTTATCATCTTCCAAAATAAAATTGTGATAGCTCCATCAAAGTTTAGAAAAAAGAAAAAAAAAGTTCTAGAGTAGAAATAATAAATTCAACCCTGACTATTTAAGTCTTACTTTCCTGTTATTTCCCAATATGACAAAAAAGAAAATTTGTCAGTGGCAAAGCCTTTGTGATTTGAAGATTTGTATGTAAAAGAATGTCAGTTTGCAAGGCCATTTTCTGCAAAGGTGAAACTTCTTGTGTATTGACCGTGTTCAAAAATGAACTTCGTTTCTTCACACAGGAAGAGTCTTATTCAGATCAAGATGTCTCAGTGGTTTTCTTTGGCCTTAGACTTCCTGGAACGAAGCGGAAAGCTGAACTTTACGTTGCCCTACATATAGTACATAAACACAAACACATAAGTACAAACCGTCTAACACCACACTTCCTGTTGAATGTCATATTCACTGATTTTGATGCTTTGATCTACCAGTTAGAGAATGCATTGCAATACACACAATTATACAAAGACCCACATTCAAAAAACAATTCAAATCAGCAAAATTACATTTTTGCTACAAATTTGACTTTTTCTCTGTAAAAAACCAGCTGCAGCACCAAGAGCAGAGAGGATAAAAGGGATCAGCGTTCATCTGTGTAACAGATTAGTCTTGTTAAGTGTCTGACATTGGGAATTTCCTTGATTTGTTTGATGCTGCCAAGTCTGCCATCGAGTTCTAAGCGACCGCTTTAGGAAAAGAGATGCGTTGTTTAGCTGATTTGTATTTAATGGGCTTAGCTGAAACTAACAGATGTGTGCAGCACCAAGCGAACAGGTTTAGAGAAAATTTTCAACAATGGAAGGAAGTTACATTATACTCTGGAAATCCTTTGATAATGTTTGCTGCCAGACTACTGCTGTTCCTAAAACCTACACTGCAATTAGTGCCTTCGTAGAATCAGTTCTGATAGGAATAGTACTCACATTGACATACAGAAAAGGAATGTATATGTTCTCTTACACTCTTACAAATGAAGGTTCCAACAAGGGGTTTTCTCAATAAAGCCATAGAAGAACCATTTTTGGTTCCCCCAAAGAACTATTTAAAAGACCCATTTTTCCACTGTAAAGAACCTTTTGAGCAATGGAAAGGTTCCATTGATGTTAAAAGTTCTTACCAGATATATTTAAGATTGTAAACTTACATGCCAGTGAGCATATAGCGTACACAACAAGGCTTTTCAAAACTGTCATCAAATGATCCCCTTCTACATATTTGTCAGGATTTTAATGTGTCAAAGCTCTATTCTTTTGGAAATGTTGTTTGGGGAGCAGTGATTTGTCTTTCTCCACATTTATAATTCACCCCCAGAGTTTCCTAGTTTTGGTCGCCCTGTGTCTGGTACCCTTTCAGAGCGTCTCTCAACCCTGAACCATGTCCTTCATCCATCTGCACTCAGATTCACTTAGCACCACAAATGTGAGCACAGTAATCAATGTTACCAAGCGAGGAAAAGGGTTGCAGTGTTTTAATGCATTAAGCTCAGAGTGCCTCCACAAGCTTATGAAGCTACTGAAAACTCACCAGTTTTGAGTTATTTTCCCCTTTTAACCCACTGCTAGTTGCTTTCGTGGAGAAAAGACCAACCCAAGAGGCTCTTCCCGCAGTCCAGATTATATTTTAATCATTATTTTGGGCAAGTACTGCACCTGACCTTTTTTACTACGTCATTCTGCTACCCTTGTCTCTACGCTTAACCTTTACAACAATGTATGGATGTATACGTCAACAGCAAGATAAAATAAATCCATGATATATGTTGGCATTTTCCTCAACATTCAATGGGAAATGTGGAAAGTCATTCCATTAAACACTGCTAATCGCTTGGTTTGACATATCTTTGGTCTCTAGTCGACATCAGTCAGCTCTCTGATGGGTTTTCCAGGGATCTGCTCATTTTTCTCAACCAATTGTCCTCTAAAAGTGGAATGACTGGATCCACAGGTGGGTTTGCATGATAAAGAGTGAATTATTGATGCCCGTAGCTACTGCTATTTCAGCACGATAACAAGTGAGAGACAGCATATTGTCGACTTTCTCGCAGTTCTGCTGATGGGGGATTTACTGTGATTAAAGCGACACACTCTGATTAATTGAAACATTTCCAACCTTTGCTAAAGTTTGATTGGACAAAGCAATCCCAAATTTATTTGAATTTGTGGTAAACAAACCATTTCTCTTTTTAGGCACACAATGAAAGAGACTTTTGTGTAGACTAGTTTGAAAACCTCAGGAGAAAGATGGGGATATCTTAACTATAACCATATGCTGGTTAAAGCAAGAACAATTTATTATCTTTATAAACAAAAAGTATCTGTGTTATCACTATCACGCTTGTTTAAAATATTCCTAGCGGTGCCTTATGACCAAGGGATAAACTTGTGTGTCATAGTGTTATGATTTGCTATGAAAAGCCATTTTAAGGTATTTTGTCTCGTATTTTTCATGTTGTGTTTCCACTGCATGTCTGAGGTTAAAAGCATGCTGCATAATTAAACGATAGAGTGTCCCCTGGTCTTCACAAAAAGGATTTGTAAGTGACAAGGGAAAAATGGTGTGCAGAAGTGAATGTCACTTTTTTTTAAAATGTAAAGAGTCTTAAGTATCTATCTATACACTTTACAAAAAAAGGTCATGTCTGATGTGTATATCTATTTTTCTTCTTTTACAAAAACATTTTAACTTTATAAAAACGCATATGCAGTGGCTTCTGTACTTCTTTGCTCTTTCAGAACTGATGGAGTGTAAAACACAAAATTCAAAAATGTTTTTTACAAGTCTATACATAAATACATTTCCAAACAGGGTAGTAGAAGTAGAATTAATATTACAAACACAAATGCCGTGAAATCACTTACATGACAATACACTGATCAACAGTAAATGAAATGGTTACTAATAAAATGGAGATTTTACTTTTTTACATGTACCACAAATAAACAGCACTACTTTTGAGCATAAAAAGAGGCAAAGTTGGACATGCACAGCAATGTAATATAGCAGAGGATCTGCTGACCCCTACTGACAACCCAACAAATTTGTTCTGAATACCTAGACAGTTGCATTCTGAGGGAAAATCAAAGACAAAAATGTCCATATATATTGATAAGACAACAGTTTTGAAAAGCTTCTCATATAGCATCATAAAATCAAGGTTTTTTTTTTTTCAAGACTAACATTTTCTTGAAGCTATTTACACAAAACAACTAGCATTTATGAGCTGTGCTAGACAACTATACTTGTATGACTTTTTGAAACAACCATCTACAAATTTGTCTTTAAAAAATATACAGCTGAATATTTGAAAGAAATTGATGAAAGCCACAATGTTAATCAGCTCTATGTGTCATTTGACTGTGTCCTGTGGTAAATCAGCACTGCAGGCTCCTGACAGAGGTTTTGAATGCTATACATTTGTCCTGTAACAAAAATAAAATACAATAAAGTAATAATGTGGGAAATCAAGAACACATGCGTTATTAGTATTTAGTAATAAGTAAAAAACAAATTCCATTAAATCTGATTTAAGTTTTCACTTACCAGAGGGTATCATAAACACTTGTCCAGAATTGTAGACTGACTTTACACCATCAATATCAACACGCACACAACTTGAGATTATGCTGAATACCTTAATAAAGAGAAACGCAGTAAATGTAAAATGATGTTCATATATAATTTAAACAAATGCATTACAGAGTGTAAAGTGTAGTCCATTATTATTTAATAAAACGTGCCAGCTTGAGATGAGGAATGCATCATATAGGCAAAAGGGATAATAAAACACATAACTGTCATGTAACCTTTTCATGAACTCATTTTTACAATTACATCTCAAAACATCTACAGGTCACTATTGTGGTTATGCAATCAACAGAGATAAGACACTTTCTACTTACAGAAACCGTATCAAGGTCCACCTGTGAGGGTTTCTTCATGAACGACCCCAGCAGTATCTTTCCATGTGAGAAAGAGTGGCTCTGGAGGTCAACCATGTGGCCCATTGCTCGGCCTCCATGGGAGTGCCAGTGGAAGTCATCAGGACTGATAACTCGGCCGTCTAGAATGGAGAACAGAAACACTACACATAAATAAGCTATGTGAAACAAGTCACAAGGCGGCAAAATACTTTTTCCAGCACTGAAAATAAGCTAAACTTTAGGCTGCCAAAGCACATGTAATTATATTTTATACTAACAACCACCCCCAATAGGACTGTGTCTTCATCTCACGTTCTAGGCTTTTATGCGATAAGCGTTAAATGTTTCGCAACCGAACCTCACAGCAAGGACCAATTATCTGTGTGGTGCACTGTGTGACGCATTTGAATTTTCTCAAACTGCTAGACAGCCACAGCATTACAAACAGGAACAAGGAAAACACAAAGGGGAAAAATGTCATGCACACACATACATCACTATACAAATGTATATATCACCCATATGAAAATTTTTCATGGTTTTACTGTGATAACACCAACAGTAATAACTTATTTTGACATAAATGTTGTAGATTCATGTTTAATAATCTGCTGAGGGAATTAAGCACTTCATTTGCATTACAACGGTAGTGGTTGTACTTATAGCTTCTAAATGGGTTTCATAAATACAACACTTGAATACCATTGAAACCATAATTACACTGACCTATCATATGTACAGGTGCTGGTCATATAATTAGAATATCATCAAAAAGTTGATTTATTTCACTAATTCCATTCAAAAAGTAAAACTTGTATAATGTATACATTCATTCCACACAGACTGATATATTTCAAGTGTTTATTTCTTTTAAATTTTGATGATTATAACTGACAACTAATGAAAACCCCAAATTCAGTATCTCAGAAAATTAGAATATTGTGAAAAGGTTCAATATTGAAGACACCTGGTGCCACACTCTAATCAGCTAATTAACTCAAAACACCTGCAAAGGCCTTTAAATGGTCTCTCAGTCTAGTTCTGTAGGCTACACAATCATGGGGAAGACTGCTGACTTGACAGTTGTCCAAAAGACGACCACTGACACCTTGCACAAGGAGGGCAAGACACAAAAGGTCATTGCAAAAGAGGCTGGCTGTTCACAGAGCTCTGTGTCCAAGCACATTAATAGAGAGGCGAAGGGAAGGAAAAGATGTGGTAGAAAAAAGTGCACAAGCAATAGGGATAACCGCACCCTGGAGAGGATTGTGAAATAAAAACCCATTCAAAAATGTGGGGGAGATTCACAAAGAGTGGACTGCAGCTGGAGTCAGTGCTTCAAGAACCACTACGCACAGACGTATGCAAGACATGGGTTTCAGCTGTCGCATTCCTTGTGTCAAGCCACTCTTGAACAACAGACAGCGTCAGAAGCGTCTCGCCTGGGCTAAAGACAAAAAGGACTGGACTGCTGCTGAGTGGTCCAAAGTTATGTTCTCTGATGAAAATAAATTTTGCATTTCCTTTGGAAATCAGGGTCCCAGAGTCTGGAGGAAGAGAGGAGAGGCACAGAATCCACGTTGCTTGAGGTCCAGTGTAAAGTTTCCACAGTCAGTGATGGTTTGGGGTGCCATGTCATCTGCTGGTGTTGGTCCACTGTGTTTTCTGAGGTCCAAGGTCAACACAGCCGTATACCAGGAAGTTTTAGAGCACTTCATGCTTCCTGCTGCTGACCAACTTTATGGAGATGCAGATTTCATTTTCCAACAGGACTTGGCACCTGCACACAGTGCCAAAGCTACCAGTACCTGGTTTAAGGACCATGGTATCCCTGTTCTTAATTGGCCAGCAAACTCGCCTGACCTTAACCCCATAGAAAATCTATGGGGTATTGTGAAGAGGAAGATGCGATATGCCAGACCCAACAATGCAGAAGAGCTGAAGGCCACTATCAGAGCAACCTGGGCTCTCATAACACCTGAGCAGTGCCACAGACTGATCGACTCCATGCCACGCCGCATTGCTGCAGTAATTCAGGCAAAAGGAGCCCCAACTAAGTATTGAGTGCTGTACATGCTCATACTTTTCATGTTCATACTTTTCAGTTGGCCAAGATTTCTAAAAATCCTTTCTTTGTATTGGTCTTAAGTAATATTCTAATTTTCTGAGATACTGAATTTGGGGTTTTCATTAGTTGTCAGTTATAATCATCAAAATTAAAAGAAATAAACACTTGAAATATATCAGTCTGTGTGGAATGTATACATTATACAAGTTTCACTTTTTGAATGGAATTAGTGAAATAAATCAACTTTTTGATGATATTCTAATTATATGACCAGCACCTGTAGTAACCCACCATCCACGGTCTGACCTGTGGTTACAGTTTTGCTATTTCAAATGCCACAGTATGAAAAAAGTACTGTAAATATTCATTAGGTCAAGTATGCAGTAGTCAAAGTATGCTGCAGGGATGATGTATTTTTGTAGGATTTTTTTGTAATGAGTTTTTGGTTAAATGGCTGAAATTAGGTCTGTGGTTAACACTATCAGTAGTTAACTTTCACATCCTAGTTGTTTATAATTGTGCTCCATTAACAACATAGTCATCCGGAATGAAGTAAGTGATCAACATGATTCATATTCAAAACAGTAAGCAATCGCTGCTTTGATTATGGTTTGTATCTCTGCAGTCCTATTTTTGTTTTCTCTTTTTCCTTGCAGGGTCAAAACGTATGTGCTCTTTGGTTGCTGGTTTTAGTTTTAAGGTGTGTTAAAGCTCAACTTTATAGCCCAGACTCATGCATCATGAGGTGACAACACAGTCGGCATTCACCAGCACTAGCACTTTGTTGTCAGTTTGGTGTGTGACAGCCTTTATAGGTTCAGGCCCAAGTAGGGGGAACACCTTTCCTGTCATTATTGTGCCTATGAATAAATCACTCAACAAAAAGCTGCTCGGGCAGAGAGTCCCCATAACTTGGCTACACTTAGTATGTAAAATAGTCTTGTGTGTTGATTTAATGCATTTTTAATGCGTGTAATGTCATTACCTTTAGAGGCTGGGGGCCACAGGTGAGAGAACCACTCATGCAGGTTGTTCCAATCCTCTTCCTCCAGGACAATAGGCTGCAGTGGAGGCCCACAGAGATCACACTGCGCCAACACCCGTGGAGCCTGTCGCATATGCGGCGTCACTCTAGACGACGGCAAGTCTGAAAATAAAAGTAGTGATGGTTACAAATATGCTGTTAAAGCTGCCATTTGTAGATTGATTTTCTCGATAGACACATGGTTCTGTGGTACATTCAAATCACTATGTTTGAGAGGCCTGACAGAGTAAAACAGGCTCAAGCAGGCATATGAGTTTGATAAATTTATATTCGCAATTCCACTTGGTGGCACAGAAATGACAGACTGCAGGTTTACAAGATTTTGCACATGAATACTTACCAATATCATCATCCTCTTCATGTCGCTGAAGCTCAAGCATTGATGACGGCCCGCTTCTGAAAGCAACGTCACTACACAAGCAGAATTGTAAACAGAGTGATTATTTGCACTGGCCACACAACAGCTATTTTTATCCAAATAGTCTGGTGCAGGGGTTAGACATAGGTAATTATATATGAAATAAGCACACGCACACCATACAAGGTGCAGGTCAGGAGACACCAAAATTGTGTGAAGCCGACGATATACGACCGCACACTCACTTGCAAATAAAACTACTTTATGTACTTAACCACCAACGTTTCAGCAAGAAGCCTTTGTCATTCCTTGATTTTCAGAATTTTCAGAAGCCATTACTCTAGTCTTCAATGTCACATGACCCTTCAGAAATCCTTCTAATATGCTGATTTGGTACTCATAAACATTTCTTTTTATCATCACAGCTGATATTGTTGTGGAAATTGTGATATATTTTTTCCGGGTTCTTTAGTTCATAGAAAGTTCAAAAGAACATACAGCATTACTTTAAAATATAGAAATCATCTGTAACGTCAGAAATGTCGCTACTGTCACTTTTGATTAATGTGTCCTTGCTGAATTGAAATATCAAATTCAGCTTTCATTCATATAATTATAACATTATTCTATTATAATTATTATTACTAGATATACTATATGGATGCAAAAAAGATCTTGTATAAAATCTTAATATATATTAAAAAAATATATAGTATGCATTACAAGATAAACTGCAGACGTATTTCCAGTATTTACACTCATTTGTTTCGGCCAGGCATCTGCCTTTAATAACTCAACTTACACATCAGATATAATGTTGGGTCCACTGGATACTCGGACACTTGTTTTGTTTCTGGTCCCTGACGGCTCCACAGTAACACCACTGGTGAAACCAAAAGAGGCACGGCCGTTTCCCTGAAACTGATCATCACTTTGGGCCATATTCTCACTCGAGTGATCTGACTGGTCCTCAAGAGAGTGAAGGAGGTTTCTGCGTCCCTGTTTCCTGCACCTTAGTCCACTTTTTACCAAGTTTGCAGGTTTTTCAGAAGCAAAAATGGCATTCATTGAGGCTAAAGATCGTTTGATTGATTTTGGCGTTTTGATAATGTTTCTTTTTAGGTTCCTGGTGTGATTCTTTGTTTTTTGTGATTTCATTGAATTTCCATCCTTATTAATCACACCACGAAGAGGAGTATTTGTTAGTTTGGACTTTTGTGGAGGAGGACTACGAGGTGTGGGAAGCCCATTGGCTGGCTCCTGAGACTGCGGCGCCTCCCACCAACTGGAAGGAGCTTTTCTTTGTCTTTTCTGTGGAACATTGTCTGGCACAGAGCTGTCCGGTCTACGAAGAGAAGATGAAGTCTGTTTCCGTGCAGAGCCAGATTCACGCGAGTAGACCCAGTCAAACACTCTCTTCTCACCTGTTTTATTTATAGGAAGAAACAGTAAGTACAAAAACTTAAATCAACATAAGTAAAAGTTTGGGAATGAGTTTACCTCTAAGGAGGCTGTGCTGTCTGTTAGGACTACACAATTCTGGACTAATCTCTACATCATTCTCATTCGGACAAGCTCCCACTTCCTCTCCTGGTGATGCCACTTGAGGTTGAGTGGCTGCTGATTTTGGTTTCCTTCGACCCCCTGTTTTCTTAGCAGTCTTCTGTTCAGCTCCAGCATTATGTCCATCTTCACCTGCCATTGCCTTTTTAGCACTGTCCAACACATTGGGAGTCTTCTGCTTTTTCTGATTCCCCTGGGCAGGCCTGATAGATTGAGTTTCCTCAGAATCAACAGCAGCTGCTTGCTTTGTTGATGCTTTAGTACTAGCTTTCAGCCTTTGTGCCGTATCCAACGCTTGCTTTGGCTGAGGCTCTGTGGTACTTTCATTTGGGCTAGAGAGCCACCACTCTCCTGGAGGTCTCCTTTTCCTCTTGAAACACACAGGACTGTCTGAAGAAATGTCGGATGCTATTGTTGGTGGATCCTGTGGTTTTGGTTCCACCCTTTTTGTCTCTTTTCTCTTCTGTTTTTTGCCTGGATCCACAGTGTCTTCCTTGTGTGAAGATCGTTTGTTCACAGCTACAGTGAAAAAATTAAACAGAAAAGATTGTAAGTTTTCATCCGCTTTGCACTGATGGTTGTTAAATGCGCCTAATCTCTGAGTTGGGAGTGTTAGATGTCTGTCGAACCAAAATAATAAAAATATGCTTTGTGTAATTACCAGTGCACTGAGGAACTAACCTGTCGTTTGTTCCTCCTCTCGCTCATTGAGGGCAGGTGAAGGTTCATGCTCTTGCTCCTCACAGGAAGGATCTATCTGTTCCAAATCTATTTGTTGTTTAGAAGTTTGTTTCTTTGTCTTAGGGGCAGTTTCCTTCTTTTTGTTATTCTTTCTTTTTTTGTTGGATTTCGTGGAGCGTTGATCTGCTGCAGCAGTGTCTTTATTGGATTCCTTCTTAGCTTTTGGCCCGGGTCTCTCCTGTTTAGATGAATTTGAGGATTTCTTTGTGGCTCTAGACTCAGGAACTGGGATTTCTTGGCTGCCACCTGTATTTGATTCATCTTTGTCAGAAAGATCAGCAGGCGCAGGAGCCTTGCTGTTTGCACGTTTCTTTCCTGTAACCATCACACAAAGAAATATTTAAAATATAATCACCTGTAACCTTTAAATATATCACAGAATTTTTCATTTATGAATGTATTATAAAAGTAAAAACAAATGTATTGTTAAGGTATATGAACTAATACAGTGCCCTCAAAAAGTAAAAAGGTATGAATGTTTAAATGTGTTAAAAAGACTGACTTTATACATTCACTAAAAATCATTTAATGATTAATTGATTAAAAATATTGGTATATGATTATGAAATATGATTCAGAAAAGGTAATAATACTGTTGAAAAGGTTTGGGGTCACAGTCAGACCTTTTTTGAATTTTTTTCAGCAAGGATGCATTAAATTACAATTAAAATGCTGTTCTTTTGAACTTTAACAAAGAATTCCGGGAAAAAAAATGTATCATGGTTTTTACAAAAATATTGTTAATAATAAGAAATTTTTCCTGAGTATGATTTCTGAAAGACCATGTGACACTTTTTACTGGAGTAAAAAAATAATTATTTTTATATACCATAAATCTAAGATTTAGTAAAAGCGTGATTTACCTGTTGACACAGTTTTGTGTCCCTGTACAGTTTGAGAAGAGGTCTGATCAGAAATTTTGTCTTCCAGTGTTTCATTTACAAGGTCTGCTCCATCCTCAACACTATCATGAGTCACAGAGCCTTTGTCACTCTTTTTTGACGCTTTTCTTTTCAGTTTTTGTTTACCAGACTCAATTTGCACTTCGTTTCTTTTAGCATCCTTCTCATGCTGATTAGTCGTATCTGTTTCACTCTGTGAGAGCCAATCTGTACAGTGTGGCTCTGTAAGAACATTCTCCTTTGCAGTGTCTGCTGGGACAGGTCTTTTGTTCCTGCTGACCTCTGCCTTGCGAGGGATGACAAAAAGAACAGGAGCCTCGTCGTCTAAGATCATGAAATCCTCCTCTAAATCTACAGGTGGAGGAGCTGGAACTGCTGCTGGTTTCCTGGAACTGACCAATGAAAACATGTTACAAAAAGTAACAACGACACGTGGTTTAAGAACAGAATGTCACATTTAAACTCACTGTGGGGATTTAGGCATCAAGGCCTTTTTAAGCGTGTGGTGGAAAGACAATCCTTTGCCTTGATCCTCCACCACCTGATTCTTGCATTGCTCCACCTCTTGAAGTTTTGGTTCACTTTTCTGAACCAAAACAGGAGAAAGCTGACTTGGATTTTTTTCCCTTAATAATAAAAAATGAGAAGATTTAATAAGAAATCTGCAGCTTTCATAGAAAGAACAATTCAGTTATAACATTACAAATGATAGTTTCCTTACATTGTTAAATCTTCCTTAGTTTCTGGAGGGGACTGTGTGGATTGCTCTGACATTTTAGTGGTTTTCGCAGGCTTCATACTGAAAAATAAACATTTTAAAGTTGAATTTATTTTTATTATAATACAAGAAATGTGATTACATATTAAATCCTATTAATATTATTTATAAGAAAGTTAAATTAAATGTTGATGAACAATACTGTTATACATTAACAGCTGACCTTGATAAAGAACCAGCAGTTGCTTTAGTAGTTTTTCTAAACTCAAGCCTTTCCGGTGGTGAAGCCAGAGACCCGCTATCACTTCAAGGCAGAGAAAATAAGTGAGCAGTTAGACAATGAAACAAAAACAGTAACATTTATCAGGCTCTTTTTATTCTTACCCATTAACGGATTCCTTGACCGGTTCTGACTGCTGAGTGCATGACGCCTTGCTTAAGTCTCCACCAATGGGTTCCTCGTCCTCAACAAAGAGAAGAGGATCAGCCACAGGTCTGACTCCATCCACTGTTTCATCCCTCTCTGTTGCCAAAGCAATAGGGCTGGACGTCTTTATGGGAGCAAGTTCTTTAAATGGACTCTCTTTGTTAGGATTGAAAGAAATATGACAATTATTTCAGATGCTAAGCAGGTATGAGATAAGTGAGATATGTTAAATTAACTCCTTTTTTCTGCTTTCATGGTCAGGCAAGTAGTTTAGATTTCTACTTGCATTGCCAATACAAATTATACATTTAATTTAATTGCATAATTTTACATTTGCATTTAGAATTTTAAATTACAATTTAATTTTTGCATTTATTAATATTTAATTTCAAATGAACAAAAATATAATTTATAATTGAATTTTTTTTACTGCTTTAATAAAATTTTAAGTTTACTTTAAAACAAAATGTGCAGTAATAGCTAGTAATTATACACAGTACAACTGATTAAAAAAAAACTGCATCCAATAATACAATCGATTAAATGTAGCTTTACCTTTATCAATCATTTCATCTTCTTGAATGCCATTTTCTTGGATTAAAGCATCCTTGGGCACCTGAAAATCAGAGTCATCTGATTAACAATCAATAACACATTGTGGCACTAAGAAAGAACAGACTGACTTCTAATGATTCACTTCATGTGTACCTGTTGAGATGATGCCTTCATCTTTTCTGGATCAGAAGAACTTTCACTTTTCTTCTGACTATTCATACCAGTGCTTTTGGGCAAAGGAGAAAGCAGAGGCAAACCCAGCTCAGAGTCAGCATCTACCAATAACAACAACATGGAATATGGTTTCACAGAATGAATAGCATGAAAAAACGACAATGAAATTGATATTTTAAGCAATGAGGTGAATGTAAGAATATAATTACCAATGTCGTCGAAGAGGTTGTCAATCTCACGCAGGGTCAAAACCTTATCGATCTTGTATTCAGAATTGACTCTGAAAATCAGCAGCAACATATGATTAAATTACTCTTACTTGCGCTAGTTAAGATATTAACCAATACAATAGGTTGTTATGAAAGTGTAACATTACTTACATTTCATGTCCTTGATAATAATGCAGTTTCTTTTTGGCTTTGACCTGAAATCATTGATTCAAACATCACAAGTTCATTTGAAGAATAAAATACATAAACTCATGATAACTATACATTTATCATATAATTCACACACACACAACCATATCTATAAATCTATCTATCTATCTATTACAGTTCAAAAGTTTGGTAAACTTTTTTTTCTTAAAATTTATTTTGTTCACTCTGCATTTGTTTGATCAAAAATGCAGTAAAACTTTAATACTTTAATACTATTATTACAATTTAAATCAACTGTTTTCTATTTTAATATATTGAAAATGTAATTTATTCCTGTGATGATTTATTCCTGAATCTTCAGCATCATTACTCCAGTCTTCAGTGTGACATGACCCTTCAGAAATCATTCTAATAATCTGATTTGATGCTCAAGAAACATTTCATATTATCAATGTTAAAATAGTTGTGCTGCTTAATATTTTTTGTGGAAACCGTGACATATTTTTTAGGATTCCTTGATAAATAGAAAGTTCATAAGAACAGCACATATTTATAATAGAAACCACAGAAATAATGTTTAACGTTACATTAATGTAATAAACAATGTGATGCTCTGTGTTGCTAACGTTACCTGACTGAACGGTGTCTGAACTGTCACTTCTGCTTTCTTTTCAGAGACACTGGCTTTGTCCCAAAACACAGTGAGCTGACTACTCAGAGAGAATTTTGAGCGCCTATCATGCCTAAAAATGCTGTCTAGATAGGGAGTTTGCTAGGTTTTGAGCACAGCCACTGACGGACTCTGCGCCACAAACAGTGCCTATATGCAATGGAGGTTTTGTTCTTCACCTAACGATACACGCATAACTACTGACCTGGGACATCGTGTTCACTCCTGGTTAAAGAAAATGTGTGTCCGCCAGTGAAGCTCTTAAACGCGCAGATAGTCCGGTTCTCCGTTTCAATCCCAGCAAGCCCGTGACTGGTAGCTTACCGCCATTCGCCGCTTACATTACACTCTTCTTTGTTCAGGCAGTTTGGCAAGTCTTGATGCTAATTTTGCATTTGCGATAGCTTTACTTTCAAAACAATAGTGAAATTAAGTATTAAAATATTAATATTTCACAAAAAACATTAATATCTTTCATAGAGACCGTCACTGTATTTGGCCCACAACAACAACACAAATTCTCCCGCTTATTTTTGTTCCTGTGCGGGAGAAAGCTGCACAATGAAATGCTGCCACCTAGTGCTGCGGAGTGATTCACAGCCACACTACTGCAGTAAATTAGGAGAAAGCCCACTAGGGGGCATCAAAGTTTTCAAAATTGTCCTGCAAGCACCCCTGCCCTGCACATTTTGTATGTCTCCCTTATCAGACACACCTGATTCAACTCATCAGCTCGTTAGTAGAGACTGCAAGACCTGAATTGGGTGTGTCTGATAAGCGAGACATACAAAATGTGCAGGGCAGGGGTGCTTACAGGACAGGTTTGAAAACCACTGGTCTATGGTATGTAAGATTGACAGCTAGCGGTTGAAATGGGTACTGCAAAGGCATTCCGCCCCGGAACGCACATTTCAGAGCAGAATTACTGGCTATAGCATTATTTTTCAGAGAAACAGCTATGTAAACATAACATGTTTCCTAAATATCTACGAACATATGTTATTTTTTGGCTTTAGAAGAGTCAAAAACTTGCATACAGCACCTTTAAATGGCAACCAGGTTTATAACAGTTAACTATAACTAACACCAAAAATGATTTTAAATAGACTTTAATTTAAAAAAATCTCATTTTAATTTAGTTTAACTTTATGTATTAAAATAACTTAAACTAAAATTGAAATTAAAAATGACAAAAAAAAACAAAATTACTAAACCTTTCAAATTATATACAAAAAAACAGATTGTAAATATTAATAAAAAATAAATAATAGTATCTCAATATTAAAATAACATTGAAAGTAACTCAACTAGCCTGTGTTATATTTCTCAGACTACATTTTAAATAAATGTTTACATTTCTTACAGTTATTACAAATAATACTTTTCCTTTTGTATCCAATGCAATTTAATTTAATTAAAAAAATAATAATTTCAATTTAAAAAATGAAGACTTTCACATTTTTTAAATAAAAGTTGCAGATTTTTTTATTCATCATCATAATTTTAGCCACAATATACTGCAAGTAGTTCTTATACAAATCAATACACAGTTCATTAATTTGATTGACATTTGATATAATGGGATTGTGATCATTATTCTATTTTCAGTCACCACTAGTTGGGATTGAGCCAACAACCTCTTGACTTCCCATCTAAAACTTTACAAAAACTTTAAACCCTAGTGAGTTTTATGATTTTATTGCTGGAGAAAAATGGTACATAACAGTGCATAGATCATGGTCACTGTAAAGACAGGACACCCCGTGCCCTGATAAGAGCAATTCAATTTGTGTAACTCATTTACACAAGCTTTTTACTTCATTTATCAAAAGTACATATTTACACATTTGAACAGTTACAAAAATAAAAAGCATTGAAAAAGGATGATTATAAAACCAAATGATACAGACATTATTCAGTTTAAATGAAGATCTTCTTCTGCTTTTCAGCAATTTCCATTGGTGATATCGTTTCCTCGATATTCATGTCTTTGTAGAGAGGATGTTTAATATGCCTCCATATAACCAGCACCACTTTGATCGCAAATAGTGTACAAGCCAACCCCAGTAAAGCAGCTGTGGGAAATAACAAAATATTGTTGTCATGAAATATGGCACAACAGATTAAGAACACAACAGCAAAACCATTATCACATTCATGCTCACCTATGTAAACGCCGCTGCGGCTTGGAGCAGCAGCTTTAAAGTTCTTTGTCATGTTTCCACTCAAGGCCACAATAACAACAGGGTACACTGTCAGAATGTATCGCAGGTGCTTTTCAAACACAAAGTTCTCAACAATGAACCTGTAAAATAATAATGCATTCATCTCAAAATGAATGTCTTTCATTTATTTAAAATACTTCATTTATTTGAGTTCCATGGTCTTACCAAGAAATAGCTTCACCCAAAAGAATAGAGAGAGAGACTGTTGCTGCATCTGACTGGGTCATTCTAGCATCATATCTCAGCACAACGCTGAAGTTAATCAGGGTGGCAATTGTTGTCCATGTTGTGTATGTTGCAATGCCATTCTGAACCTGCAAGATTAAAGATACAAAATTAAAAATGCATAATGTTTTTAAAATGGTTTGAGATGCTGTTAAGTAAAATTGTAATGGTCTCTCACCAATATTCGTATGCACCAGAGGTCTACTTTGTGATATTTGTTTAACCAGGCTCCATATTGTTTGAGTCCATGACAGGAGAAGATTATCAGCAAATAGTTTGTGAAGGCAATCAAGCCCAGGATAATGAATGCAGCAATCATCACCCTTTAAAGAAATGCAAGTTTATAAAGATTTTGCAAACAGTCAACAAGACAGCTAAGTATAATATAATTATAAAGTAAGTATTAATATATAAATTATATATACATATCATTTTATGCACAAATTATTTCTTTTTCTGTACAAGCGCAATGTATTGTACATAAAGTACATGTATATAATTATTTTCCTCAAATATTAGTAGAATTTCCTCTTTTAAAAAATATATTGAAAATATATTTCAATTTTATTACTTGAATATACACTGGTAGCCAAAAGTTTTTGAAAACAGTAATATTGTGAAATATTATTACAATTTAAATTAACTGTCATTTATTTGTTTGTTTATTTTAAAATATAATTTAATCCTGTGACGCAAAGCTGAATTTTCAGCAGCCATTACTCCAGTCTTCAGTGTCACATGATCCTTCAGAAATCATTCTAATGTGCTGTTTAAGAAACATTTCTTAGTTTTTTTAATCAATGTTTTCGCAGTTTTTGCTGTTATTTTTAAATATAACAAATAAATAAATACTGTTTAATGAACTCTCTATTCATCAAAGATCACGGTTTTATTATGGTTTCCACAAAAAGCAACACAGTTTTAGATAATGAGAAATGATTCAGCAATGATTTCTTAAAGATTATTCAACACTGAAGACAGGAGTAATGACTGCTGAAAATTCAGCTTTGCCATCACAGAAATAAATTACATTTTAAAATATACTAAAGTTGAAAATGGTTATTTAAAATTGTAATAACATTTCACAATATTGTTGTATTTTTCATTATATAAATGCAGCCATAAGAGACCAATAATATTTAAAAATCTTTAATATTACAAACTTTTGGCTGCCACGGTATATCAGAATTCTTTTTAAAAAGACATAAACTTACTCTCTGTCCCACAGAAAAAGCCAGATTATATTTAGCAGCATGTTTACAATCCAGGTTATGAAGAATCCATATGGCAACACAGCGGGACTGCAGTACATTGGACCATAAACAGTCCTGTGAGAACAATATACATAATCGTCTCATTAACTGCAGCATGTTATTATTACAAAATCACATTTCATGCCACTTTATTTTTTGATTACCATTTGATTCTAGCTTAGTGAGTTCTTACCTCCTGCAGGTAGTGGTGAGGATGTAAATATGCATGAGAGACAGCCAGGTGTAGATGACACCCCAGATTGAGAAAGTCCATCCCGAGGGAGTGATTTCTGTATTGTATTTATCTGATATCCCTCCAGTGTTGTTCCGAAAAGGACCTGCAAAAAGGAAAAAATAACATTGTAGCAATCTATTTAACCAAAATGCAATTTAGCACCTTACTCGCACTGGAAAAAGTATTATGTTTATCTGCTGTACATACCAGTTCCTGGTCCAGCAAGTGCGTTGAATATGATGCAGATGATGAAAATGACAACCGAAAGGACTATGAGTGCTAAACGGGCAACGCTGTGACCTCCCATTGTGAGCAGCTGAAATAAAGAGAATGTTCTGTTTGTTGTTATCTGAATATATATATATATATATATATATATATAGATAGATAGATAGATAGATATGAAGAGTTCATTTGCAAAAACCGATAAATGCCACTTTCAAAAAAAGAGCAGATTGCCGTGCGTTATTCTCCACATATAGTGCGATCTGAACCCTAAACAAACACGTTTTGTCAAAAAGCTGGTATTGTCCACTTTCAAGGCATCGCAAGTTCACAACAAGCACCCTTGTTGTTTTTGAACAGAAGCCGATAAGTCCATTTTAGCGAATCAGCACGCTGTATTCAGGTCAGGTGACAAGGCTACTTTCACTTTGAAAAGACATTCTACCAGAAACATTATCTGTCCTTGACTTCTTATAGTGAATAAAAAGTATTTCATCCAAAAAATTTCTAAAACTGACTGATGGTTGATTTCTGTGAGTTCTTCTGTAAAAGAATATGTCCTTCATTATGTTCTCAGATATTTTTTTCTTTATTAAAAACACTTTTGAAAATTACAAATCCCGTCTTTGTTCTTGTCCTCAGCCAAAGTAGACCTACAGCTTTCATAATTTAGTTATGCTAACAACTGTTATTTAGAAAAAAATCTCCATCAATAACAAGTTTAAGTTGTTATCATTCACATCAATTGATTAAAAACATGAAATTAAACATAAATTCTAGAAATAAATGCTATTTTACAACTGTCCCCATGTTTTCGGTCAGTCCTGTCACGTTTACATAACATAACTCAACATAAAATGTGTGCAATAAGACTTTAAGTGGTATGACTCAGAGGAAATGACATCATTTGACTGAGGTGAAGCTGACACTGATAAAGAATGAGTTCTGTATTTGATTTTTTTGATTTTAAGCTTGTTTTTGTATGTTTTTTTTTTTTTTTTTGAGGAGGACGAGCTAAAGGGTCAGGCCCCGTCATGGTAAAACATCCCAGAAAATAATGAAAATGTTTTAAATCCAAAACATGTCTAAAAAGGTTACTGAAATTCCTTGAATGCATGTTAACAGTTTTTATGCTAGCAGGCTGAGTAATAGCAGTTTAAAGTGGCCAACCGTCAGGCCCTGTCACACAGATGACAGTCCTGTGATATGGCCTTACAAATGAATGGCATTGTTCTTTTTTATTACCTTTATTGCATATAATATGTATTTAACGCATGACTTTGTAAAACATTATTTGAATAAATAGACATTACACTGTAAATTTGAAGCTTTTTATGCTCATTGACAAATTTTTTAAATTTTGTACCTCTTTACCTAGGCCTACATAGATATATAGATATAATTGTCATCTATATTAGCTTTGAGTAATGATGACTGTAATTAGGTGGCAGTTAGATGGCTTCAGTTAGTGCAGCTGAGAGACAAAGGCAATGTCGTGAATGACTAAATGCAGACCCTGAGAGAAAAGAAAAACATCTTCAAAAAGAAAGGGAGAAATGGAGGCAGAAAAAGGAAAGAAGTAAAAGTATTCATGAGTTCAATGAGCGAGACCGAAGACATAGGTGCAAATTATGGAGAGAGCAACAGAAAAAAATCTAGGCTTAAGAGAAAGGTCGCAATTCCAGGGCCTTCAAGGTTAGAAAGGGCTACCATCAGAGTATCACTTCATATTACAGCTTGGTAATAACAGAGTGATACCATGGTAATATCTACATTATTACCTAGGAAATGACGTGCAATTTCTGCTGTTAAAATGTAATTTCCTAAGTAATAATGTAGATATTACTATAGTATAACCCTGTTGTTACTGAGCCGCAATATGATGTTGCAACACAGTTACTTTACATTGTGCTATTCAGTTAAATGTCTATTGATTACATTTGCTGTATCATAATAAAATGTACTTTATATATTATGAAGTTATATTTCCATAGAACTACACAGTAATTGAATAGTGTAACCCTTTAATGACTGTTAAATGGTTGTGTGACAGTAACTTTACCAGTCTAATATTACATTAACATTAAGATTATAATAATAATTTAAAATAAGAATGCTTATCAGAACTTAAGAACACAAAACCTAACTTTTTGTGCATCAAAGAAATCCATAAAGTCAGTCCTGTCACACCAATGTCAGTCCTGTCACACAGGAAATTATGATATAAAAATGTACTATTTGAGGAAATATTGATGAATTAATCTCTTTAACTGTGTAGATGAAGTGGGGGTAAATATACACTGCTATGTTTTTGTAAAAATCTCCTATGTAAAGGTTTTTTACAACTATATGAGTGCCTAGCAGGTATTCTGTGATTTTTGTGTACTACAGTTGACCAAAAAGTTGCTTATATTTCTTATAGGAATTACAAAACCATGTTAAATACAATCAGGGACATGTGACCAATAAGAAAATGCTATTTGTATCAAAGAAATGTATTAGGTAACATATACAAATTTGTCTGTGACAGGGCCTGACATTTTAGGGGTGAAATGCGTATAAAAATCTATTTTATTAAGTCATAAAAACATGCTGAGATGGCACGATATACGTTTCTCATAGTTTAACATGTCCTCCATATGACTCAACGTTCAGATTTAATAATAATAACATTTTTTCCAAAGATTTTTACAAGTGGAAATATACGTTTCTGGTAGAATGTCCCGGTGACTAAAAGTGATCGAGGATGGATCATTTCGACGAACTTAATGAACCTGTGATATCTTTTTCAGGGCGAAAAAGGAAAATAAAAGCTGAAACGTTTTCACGGAGCCTTGCAAAAGCAGCGCGTTACAATGGTGAGGGAAAAGCTCCGTGTACTGCGTGTAATCACATCCATACAGTTTATGATCACAACAACGTTTGTCAGGCAGCTACATTGTCATCTGAAGAGATTACAAAGATTAAACGAGTGTTTTTTTTAAAAACTCTAACACATGAAATATGGAGTTATCTGCTTTTGCTATAAATCAAACTTTTAATATGTAGGCTATACTTTCAATGTGCTTTAATTTTGTAAATTACCTGCATTTGTTTAAGTTACTATTACTTAATCAAAACAACCCAACTGCAGTTTGATTGATATTACTTGGAATGCGCAATAAAAAAACAAACGTGATTTCAGAAAAAAATAAAATGAAAATGGAGTTATCGGTTTTTGCAAATGAACCCTTTATATATATCAGCTCAATACAGAAGCACCCTCACATGCATTTATAAGTAAATGAAACATAAAGACATAAAACTTGTATCTTACCTGCGTCTGAAACCAATTCCAGAGTCTGAAAGCAAGCTTTGAAGAGAGAGGGAAGTTACCGTAACACTCTGAGGATTGAATAACACAAATACTACACCCGTGAGACTGGTTTTATAAAGAGCAGGTTGTGTAACTGTGTGACTACACGTGCTCAGTATGTCATTTGAATACAGGTGTACAATAGGTGTCAAGGCTACCATTTTTTCTTCGCATGCACTTCCGATGGTTATGAAAAATCCTTACACAACTAACTGATCTCACACTTTGATTTAACAAAAATTAGTAGCAGATGGTGTAGGGTTTTCTCTTTTAAAATAGTTTCTGTTTCCTTTTTTAAATAAACAAATAAAAAAGTTTTATAAAGTAAAAACTACACTTTTTATCCACAGTTACATGTTTGATAACATGGCTTAGTCATTAACTGCGTGTGTAATAATGTCTTTAACAGTTAAGGAAGTAAATGTATGGACACATGGATGGACACATGATGAAGCATATATCTATTATGAAACACATCTGAACATGTATTGAAGATGTGATATTGCCATTTATATACATTTTAACAAAACATGTTTACAATCATGTTTTTGCAGGGTTGCTTAACCTGTTATACATTTTGCAAAGTTTGGTTTCATCTTAAAGATTTGCAGATTTCCTTAGAAGACCATGATTGACTGATATGTGTGTGTTTGGTTTCATTCAAATGTACTTAATTCGTGTATCTTCAAGGGCAACCTTTTGCATTAAGTTTCAGTACAAGTTGTTCTTTACCAAACCAAATAAAATTTAAAAAAGTAAAACAACAAATAAACAACAAAAATACTTTGTTCCACAATACATGACAAATATTGTAGTAGGCTATTTACAAAAAGTTACAAAAATATGTTTAAGATAGAGTTCACTCAGTAGTCACAGAAGAAACATCAGTAGTCATCTGGAGTCACCTGCATATGTAGAGTTTAGGGAAAAACCTGCGTGAACTGTTTACTAAATTTAAATTTTTTTGTTTCGCGTTAAACAATTATTTATATCAAAACTATCCACGCCCTAACATGTTACATGTGCGGCAATAGGAAGATCAAACCACTCGCGGGGGATGATGAAATATGAACAGAGCTCCATTACTGCAGGAAAGGTCAATAATTTATGTTTAAACTTAAATATTCATCATATTTAGACAAATGCTTAAGCACAACAGCCGAGCAGCTCTTCTCTGTTTATAGACTACAACACTCTTTGGTCTATTCCACAAAAATGGTCTGTTCCAATGTCTCGTGATCACCAGGAAGTAAACTTTCCGTTCAGTCAGTTTTATAGTGAGAAGACGCCTGAGTATTTTTGTTACCTTTCAGTATATAAAATGCCTTTACTTTGTGGCGGAACAACTGAGGCGAAAGATGCGAATGAAGAGGTGCAGAAAATATGTGATGAGGTTTGTAACTTTACATTGCAGGTAAATAGAAATAGTGAAGAGATGCGTCACACAGTCTAACAGTTCCCGTTTTTCCACAGATGAAGCCTCATGCCGAGGATAAAGCTGGGCGCAAGTTTGACGTTTTCACTGCCAAATCTTTTAAAACACAACTTGTTGCGGGGACAAATTACTTCATTAAGGTAGGAGAAAATCCCTGTGATTTTATGAATGAACTTATAGGAGTACCCTGTTAATGTACTGAATATGTCTGTAAAAGCAAGCCTCAGATATAGTCATTAACGGCTATAATGTCTTTGTAAAAACATTGTAAATGATCTGTTTCAGGTGCATGTAGGTGGGGAGGAGTGCATTCATCTACGTGTCTATAAAACTCTGCCCCATGCTGGAGAAAAACTGGAGCTGCACAGCATACAGACTTCCAAGGCCCATCATGATCCTATTGAATACTTCTGAAGCTAACTAAGCAAATCATCATAAATGCTGCCCAAAATACTCATGCAGCTCAATGTTACCATTTTTACACAGTAAATGTTTACATTACCACCTTATTAACTCATTTATTACATGAAATGACCTTACAAAATGTATTCATTGACTAGTGAGATCATGGGTACACGCTACCAGTGAAACTCACTGTGAATTAAGCAATCCTATAAATACATGCATCCATTATGTGTGTGTCACATCTGTAAAATAACAGTTCATTTTCTCTCCCACATACTAAAAACATCACTTAACTCGCATCTAGTTACCTATGCCAGTAGTTTGGTTTTCACATTTTAAGCTTTGCAATTAGTGATACAAATGCAGTAAACACTTATTGTATACTTAACTGCCTGTAATGTACTTTATTCGCATAAAATGCATGGATGGACAGTTTTAAATGGTGTTTTTTTTTGGGGGGGGGGGGTGTATTTGGACTTAAAGTTAACATAAAAGTGCAGGATTATATGAGCTGGGTTTTATCAGTGTAAAAATAAAAATTAAAACGATTAAAATAAAGTAAATAACAATGTATAATATATTTTTGCTATGTATATAATATAAATGTTTCAATTACAATACTAAAATATTAAGATTTTTTATTTTTTTTTCCACAGTATAAACTGGGTCTAAATTTTAGGATGGTCCCTCACACAAGGATCATCATATTTGGGAGTCTGTGCCATTTAAAAAAAAAAAACGTAAAACCCAAAACTATTTCATGACAATTCTTAACTGTTTAAGTTTTGATGAATTGGTAAATTTGTAAGTATTTATCATTCATACCTTTGGCCTTCAATGCTAATATTTTAATTTAAAAATCATACATTTTCATAAAATTCAAATCGTATGAATTCATACGAAATCGCAAACTCGTAAAAAAGTTATCTCCCACAGAAGAAGCCAGCCTATATTCAGCTGCGTGTTTACAATGAAGAATCCATATGGCAACACAGCGGGGCTGCAGTACATTGGACCATAAACAGTCATGTCATAACAATATACATAAATGTCTCATTAACTGCAGCGTCTTATTACAAATCACATTTCATAACGCTTCATTTTTGATTATCATCTCGCAGGAGTGAACTCCTGCAGGTAGCGGAGAGGATATAAATGTGCATGAGCGACAATTTTACTCAAATTTCAAATTTACTTAAAGTATATCTTCAAGGCAAGGGCAACCTTTTGCATGTCAAGTTTCATTGATTGAACTTGTGCTTTACCAAACCATATGAACTCAAAGAAGTCAAAAACAATCTATATTAATGTATAAAATAAATGACAAGTACTGTTAAAATTGTTTTAAAATACGTTTATAATTCTGTTGATTCAGCAGTGACAGAAGCACCAGATTTATAAAACCATGCGTACGCCAGAACCTGCGCAAAAATCACTTTATAAATCCCAGTCAGGGGAAGATTGTGCGTACATGCATCTCCACCCCGACTCCTCCCTGAAATCACCATATGGAGCTTACAACGCCTAGTTTTACTATGCATAACCTCACCTGCATATCATTTCCATGCATATTCCCATCCATGTGACACCGTGTTTAAAGGGATACTCCACCCCAAAATGAAAATTGTCAATATTCACTTACCCCTATGTCGTTCCAAACCCGTAAAAGCTTTTTTCGTCCTCGGAACACAATTTAAGATATTTTGGATGAAAATCGGGAGGCTTGTGACTGTCCCATTGACTGTATAGTAAATTACACTGTCAAGGTCCATAAAAGTATTTTAAAAAAAAAACATGAATTTTATGAAGCGAGGAGAATACATTTTGTACGCAAAGAAAATAAAAACAACGACTAGGCCTGTCGCGATAATTAAATAACCGTCTAATCGCAATTATTTAATCTAACCGCGGTTGTGCGATTATTGTGCTTTTTATACGGCACAAGGGGGAGTCATACACCAAAAGAAACAGAAGAGCACCAGTTTGGTTTTCATGTGAGGGACAGAATTATATTTATATTGTTAATGTTAAGTTTACAGAAACTCATCTTCCTTCTGCTGCAGCTGTCAGTCATTCTCCGCTCAGCATTCAAACAGCACGTCACGTTCAGTTATGACAGTCAGCACGGTAAAACTCTCTCTTAAAGATGATAAATTCCCATTATAATACTTGATGTGTAGATAAAGGTCTGGGGATTCGCATAAAATGAAAATATCTTGCTAGAGTGCATTTGTCTGTCATTTCTCTTCTCTTTGTTTGTACCGTGTGGAGTGTAGCGCGCTGTTACTTATGTTGCTTCAAGCACATCATTCTGCACTCTAGATGTGCAGACGCGCTGCGACTCCGTGTTGCTTCAAGTGCACTAATCTGCACCCTGCATATGCATAACAGCTTTACCGCTCTTTTTGAAGCGTTTCACATGGTCAAAGTTTTACACACAGAAAGGCTGTTAGAAGCCTTTCTTTTTCTCATGATTTCTGTCTTATTTTCATGAATGTATTTTGTAAGAATACAAATAGTTAACAGAATAAACATGTTTAAATT
>JAFVLL020023966.1:0-11288 GCA_021397915.2 Tor tambroides
TTAATTGGTTTTCACTTTGATCCAAAGCCCTTTTGGTAAAAAAATAAACAGTGCAGTTAATTACTTGATATGGTTGTATTGCCTCTGGGCTGCTCTCTTGATTTCATTCCATTTCTAAAGACAGATATATTTGATGCATTAGCTCTGTTACTGCACATTAAGCACATATGTCAGTGGTTGCATTGCACAAGCATTAGGAATCGCATGTTGTGTTTTAAGGGGATTGGTTTACTAGTACTTACATGCACCACTTGATTGCAGAGTCTAATGTTTATCATTTAATAGCATTAAAGGGGTTGGGGTAAACCTTCCCCAATTCTGAGGGACTAGTGGTTTGTTTTTAAAACCACCCTGGTCTGCTAAGATCAGGACTGTCGTGCTTGACACCTGAGGCCCTAAAACATCTAATTTGGCATAGAATATGTGTAAGTCTTTGTCAGATACATCTGAGCAACATTCTACCTAACATGCACTGATTCTACACTAATAGGTCTGATCTCTGCTATAAGACATTAGAGTACTGTGGTTGTGTAAAGATATGTGATCCCCAACTGGTTAAAATAATATATATATAAAAAAAAAAATTAAAAAAAAAAACAGTAGTAGTAGCATTCAAATAAAACATCTTCAAACATTGCCAAATGTCAAACATCTTAAATATAATAAATATAATGATACGGATAGTGAGGGTAATTGAAATGAACGGCAGGCCTCACTGATGTTTATTCTAAAAGCTATATTGTGATAGTGTCAGTGAATCTATCACATCGTGTTCTTTGTTTGTCAGTTCTTTAAAACTAGTGTGGTTGGAAGGGTTAAAAGAGTCATCCTTGGTTTGTTCTGCTCAGTAGTGCATAAGCATGCTAAGCTATCAAATCCAAATGTGCAAAAACTGCATAATACAGCCCATTTGGAACAATGTGAACAGCTCCATAGTGCAATCTGCAATAAGAACTGTTTTAGTTTACATTAATCACATTCTAAAGTAGATATAAAGGAGACTGATTGTTCAGCTTTAGTCACTGTAAACAGCTCTGTTAAACCTGAAGTCTTTTTGCAACTTTTCTTAAATCACAGGGGCCATTATGAATTATATCCAATCAAGTTCATCCCATAACCAGGGACTTAGATAATCCGTACATATTGCATTAATTTGGCACAAGTGAGCAGTACCAATATTCCCCTAGTCTTCATTGGGGAATTCATAGTGGATTGGCATGTGTAATATTGCTCCATTCTGGAGTCTAATATTCATCTGCCTCATCTGATGAGCGGGAACATCAGGTGCACAGCGGACGAGGATGGCCAGCAGAGAATTAAAGCCTTTGTGCAAACAGCACGTCATTAAGAAAATAATTTGCCTTGTCTTGAATCCAAGGTTACATGGATAATTGAGGTTAAAGGTCAGAAATAAATGAAATCTAATTTAGAGCGGTACAAAATCCAATCTTCCAAATTACAGATTAGGATATTAAAACTATAAGTGTACAAGGCTGAATCGACTGTTCAGCGGCACAGCAGAGAAAATATCTTCTGCAGGTAACGTAAAATGCTTCCCAGGGTATTATTAAAGTCATGCTCCTGCAAAAACCGCATTGAATAAATGCCCCTTAGATGTTAACAAACATGATCAAAGTCACCGAGGGCACTAAAAAATAAAATGGGTACTCAGCAACTTTAACCAGCCAGTAAACGTATAAATGGCAAGGCTGCAAACCAAGGAATGACCCCCTTCACCCTTCACTTACAGGTATCGGAGTGAGAACGCGGAAAATGTGGACCTGAACAGGGAGATGAGACGACACAAAAAAAGAAGGAAAAAATAGTGATAAAACAAGTAAAATCAACTCAAGTATTTCCAGTAAATGTTGCTGTGAGACTGGGCATACAGTACGTACGTGTGTGTGTGTGTGTGTGCGCGTGTGTGGTGTTAGCACTCATGTAACATCAGATATGCTGCATAGTCTGCAATAGAGTAATAAGTTGAAAGTTGGAGGTGCATACATCATTTCTGCACCAGTGATCTTTGTTTGTCACCAGCAAAATTGAGAATAGAGACAAAGTGTAATTAGTTTTCATAAAAGCCATGCCATTTTGTGCAATGAATTTCAGATTACGTGATGCGTTAAATCTTGCTTTTAAATCTTGAGAGCCAATCATTTGAGGGCTCAATCATGTTTTTCACTGTTCAGCTACAACTAAATTTAGAGGTTATTTATTAAATGCTTTAAACGCTGGTGAACACATGACATCAAATAATGTCAGACCCCATATGTGCGTGTGTGTGTGTGTGTGCGCGCCTATAGAATGTGTAGGTCTCGAACCAAAAAATAAATAAATAAATAAATTGCCTTTGTTTGAGCTAGCAGGTCTAAACAGTGCCATGCACAGACAATGTTTATGCAAACGCGGATATGTACATTCTGGCTACTGACGGCACAAACAAGCATGTGTGTCAAAGCTGGCACTGGTGTCTCCTAAAAAAACATGTAAAACACTTCTTATGGACTTTCGTGCACACATTTATATACAAAGCACAACAGCCTCCCCCCACCCCAAACCATTCTTTGCCCAATTACGTCGCATTCCCAAACATCTCATTACTAAAAGAGGTCCTCACGCCCTATTACCCATGATTCCAGACTAGCAGGGGCCACTGTCAGTCTGAGGGACAGTGATACGTGTTGATCCACAGTAAGTCGTCCAGCACCCCCCAGTGCAGGTACAGTATGGACACCACCACCAGCACATGCATGATCTGATGGCTGTTGCACCAGTAGTCAAAGAGGCCTGGGCGGAACCGCTCGGGGATTCGCGTGATATTGATGACACCACCCAACACCGCTAGTGCATCCATGGTGAGAAAGTGACGCAGTGAGGTGGGACTTCCTCCGCCCACACCTACCCAGCGCAGAAGGAAAAACGAGAAGCGGAAGAGCGCCTGCCAGGCGAAGGAACGCAGACGGCGCACTCTGCTGCGCGCTGTGATGGCACAGTAGATGGCGTAACTGGAGAGCAGGATGTATATCAGCAGAGCCACTGTGCGGGTGAAGGGGTAGCAGAGAAGAGTGCTGTACACGATGGGCAGAGCTCCTGTGAACCGAAACACAGTGTTACTAGGATGACAAGTAACTGTACAGCTCACATCATTCAAGTCTGTTTGGTGAGCAGATACGAAATTCCATAAAAAAGGGTGGATTGCTTTACAGCAGCAGCAAATGCATGTGTGCAGCTATCCACTGTAATCACGACAGTAAATTCCACTCATTTAACTGTACAGTGCTCCAAAGTTGCAAAAACGCACAAAACTACATATAGTTGCTGTAACGCATTTGCTTACCACTGTACATTGTAAAAAGAAAAAAAAAGGCAGCTGTGGTTGCAAGAAATTTGCTGAAAAAAATATGACAGCAATTTTTCAAGATAACATTTGGGTGCCAATATATATTACGGATCATAACCGTACAATTTAATTTCTGATATAATGACAATGTACCAGCCTAATGAACAACCAAAATCTGAAAAAAAAAAAAAAAAAAACAGGTAAAATTGAAGGCCACATAAATCATGTCAGTACTTATATACTGTGCACAGTGTGTGCCATACACAGACTAAACTAAAAAAACACCCTAATGTACAGAATTGATAGCAAAAATATTAAGAAACTATATAAATATATAAAATAAATACTACACTATATTTGTGTCATGGGATGTGTCATGCACAAACTTCTGGGAATTTTCTTCACCATAAATTATGATATAATCATTTTCAATTATATGATAATGACATTTAAATTCAATTTAATTACACATTATATTTAATTATATTAAATTATATATTATTATATGACATTTTCTTCACCAAAAATTATATGAAATTCTGTATGTGTTGTTAAACGTATTATAATTTTTGATGTATAGCAGGGGTGTCAAACTCTGCGGCCCTGCAGAGTTTAGTTCTAACACTGCTCCAACACACATACTACGCAGTTTTCATAAAAGCCTGAAGGACTTGATTAGCTGGATCAAGTGCATTAAATTAGGGTTGAATCTAAACTCTGCAGGGCTGTGGACCTGTGGACCCTGACGTATATGGTCAGGTAACTTAGAGTTAACTAAAGAACAAGTTTTCATTGTATAATTTTCATATTCTATCAATTAACATTGCTAACATATTTACAAGAATGCCAACTTTTGCACTGAGAAAGCATAAATCCTAGAATATTAGAACATTACCTCAATATGCCAATTTTCCTAATGTAAATAACACTATCCTTAAAACCATTTCTGTCTCATCAAGCTTTCTTCACGTTCACAATAAATCAAATTAAATTAGTCAAAATGTCCTTTTTTGACTTTCCACAAAACGTTCCTTTGTTTTCCAACTAAATGGTGGATAATTATAAAAACTAAGAAAAAGCACTTTAACATTCCAAATGAGATCTTTATCAAACAAACCAAGCAAGAGACAATGGAAGTGCAGTGAAACAGTCTTGTCACTGCTGCTGTACATGTGTCTTGTTGTAAGGCACTTCAATGGATTCTTCATTGTCTATTTCTCTTTTGTTTTCTCTTTGCTTCTTTATTTCCTTTGTTGCAACACTGTTTTCTTGTACAACACTTCTCCTTTGGTAAAATGTTGCAACAGTCTAAACTACTATGACTACAAATACAGGAGAAATGCACATTTTACTAATTCACTGAGCTGCTGTGACACAGGTCTCTAACGCACACCAGCCTGTTTTGATGATCACCGCTAAACATGATGTGATAACAGATCACTTCATCTGGTGACCTCATAAGGTATGAACAACCTACACAAAAATATCAAATGTGAGGTATCCGGAGGAAAAAAAAAAACTTGAATCAGCGAGGGAAAACAGAGAACAGAACTGAAAAGAATACTGAGAGATAATGTGATGGACCGCTCGGATTGATTTGACACCAGTTTGAGATGCTGACCTAGCGTGTTGATCATGCAGATTCCGCACATATCTAGCGTGAGCAGGGTTTTGTAGACGGGCTCGCCGCCCTCATGGTTCATGAAGAGGTGGTAGACCACTGAGCCCAGCTGGGGTGACAGGCAGGCCAGGAAATGCACCACGCCGAGCCACGTCACGCTGATCTGTGACCAGGGGATGTTGAGCGGGAGCAGCACCAGGAAACAGAGCAGAGGGATTCCTGAGTAGAGAGAAAGAAACAATGAGACAAAGAGAAGAAGTAGTTGAAGCACTGTTGAAACACGCAAGGCCTGTGAAGAGAACGAGAAGGTCGTTATTTGGCAATATGCTCAGGCAAGCCCTGCAGTGTTTCATCGTGTCCCTTGAGTTGAATGCTGCAGCCTAAACAACACATGGATTTATGGAGGCCCAGGGAACGGCCCAGCACAACGAGGGTCTCAGTGGCTTCGCTGTGCTACTTTTAGCAGCAGCTGCCAAAAAACAAACTACACACTAAAACAAAGGTCTTTAAAAGTCTTTAGCACTAAATGACAGTCAGTGGCTTTTTAACTAGTGGCTCAAAGTACATGAAAAGACAATCTCATTGGACAATCTTCCTGTTGTTTGTGAATCTCTTTTTCTCTCTAAGCCCCTGTCATTCCCCCAATGTCAAATGATTTATCCTAGTCAGGTAAAAGCACCAATGCCTTCTAGCACATCTATTTTGAGTGAGTTATCTCTGCTGGCTTAACACTCGCTCTGATAAAGACACTATAGAGAACATGCACTCTACCCAAGAAAAGTTAATGCATTTGAGCTGCACCTACACTTTGTACGTACTGTAAATGTTATATATAAAAAAACAGTTTCACTGGCAATGATGATATTTAAAATTTAAATAATTTCCACCACATTAGACAAAATAATGCTTTGATAAATTATAATTATGACATAAATAGTCCAAATTATATATATAAAAAAGTAATATTCAAGTGATGAAAATTCATAATGATGTAAAAAGTCTGACTACTGTCATAATTTCTTCTTTTCATATCCTAAATATATATAACAACATAATTACATAATAAATTGTCATAATTTCAACTTATATCATAATTACCATTTTCATCATTTAACAAAGCAATGAAGATTCTAAAAAATGAAGATTCTATCACCATTTCTTACCCTTATGTCATTCCAAACCTGTATGATTTTTTTCTTTGAACACAAAAGAAGATATTTTGATAGATGTTGGGCCCCGCTGACATTTATTGTGTGGACAAAAAAAAAAAAAGAGAGACATTTCTTAAAATAACTTCTGAGTCCCACAAAAGTGGTTTCGAACAGCATGGGAATACATTTTTCTTCTTTTTCAGTGAACTGTGCCTTCAATTTTTTGTGGTGTATGTGCAAGTGTCAATCGTTTTTGCAGAAGTCCGCAATCAGATAATAGACTATTAGTGGCCATACAAACAGCATGAGGGTTAAAGGAGCCCACAGACCAGAAAAACATACAAACACATCAGCAGAAGTGGTTAGACCAGAAACAGAGTAGTAATGATTATTAGTCATATTCAAGTGTCAGGAATAGGCTGAATCATCTTTAAACAGCAGTTTCAAACAGCAATGTTACAGGTAGAAACCTATGAAGAACATCAAATGTTGCTCTGAAGACATGGCGTGCAAACATGGGATACAATTGTGCATACATATCATGCAAAGTAAAACACAAATACCTGAACACAAAGCAAACACTGTGAAGGAGCATGCACCTCGGTTGCGTTCAAATGCAAGAATGGAAATCGCCCTGTGTAAAAAAAAAAAAAGAGCGACGATTTATGCAACAAATTTTCATTCATCAGTCTGTGTCGTCACCTTGTCTTACAAACTCCAAAAGGAGGTATTTTTACCAATTCAAACAGTACAGACACAGAATAAATGCCTCTTTATTTCAGCTTAGAAAAGGTGCAGGTGCAGCTCCCTACAGCAAAGTCATCTTTTGGGTCAAGTTAAGCTGTGTCACTCATTTCAAACCTCTCATTTCTGCTTACTGGACTACACTCACAAATATACTCTGAACCACAGCATTGGCTTGAGAACACACTCTGAGAGTGCAGTGCTCAGATGCAGTGTTCTTCTCAGGTTTCCAGCAATGCACATCAGCGTGAAATTTGCAATCAAAACATTATAATATGGTACTAACAAAGTTTTAATAGTCCAATTGGCAGTTTCTTGGAAGGAAATCTTATGTATGACAGTACACCTGCAGGCAACCACATGACCCAGCTTGATGGTTCCACACAGTCCTGCAATTTAGAAGCATTTACAAGCAGAAATTCCTTTGGAGTTGACCTTTATGCCTGATTTTACATTTTTTATATTTCCTCTCAGCAACTGTTGCACTGGAACGCTTGTCTAGATACTGCTCACTTGCAGCTATGATATAAAAATACAGCACAAATTACTCAAGATAATAACTCATTTTATTATTGACAAACATTTAATTATGTATAGCAAACTGCAGTATATAGTGATGTACACAGCCAGAGTAGGTTGGAGAGTTTCGTAAAAGATGCAGATCTTTGAATTTCAAGGTGTAGCTGTATAATCATTTAAATGGCTAGTTTTCAGGAAAAAAAAAAAAAAAAAAAGATAATTCTGTCAATTTAATCATCCTCATATCGCTTCAACCCTGTATGACTTTCTTTCTTTTGCGGAAAACAAAAGGAGATATTTCAAACAATCTATTGGTCTGTATTTTCCATTTAATGGTGACTGAGGATGTCAATATTCAAAAAGGACACAAAATCACTTTAATCACAACAGTAATCCACTAACTTATACACTACATTTCAAGTCTTTCAAGTTCATGAGAGAAGTTCATGAAATTTGCTTAATGATTGAATGATTCATTTGAGTTCACTTCTCACAAACTTTGCCACACTTTTGAGGCTTGACAATGAATGGGGAAGATGCCACTGCATGGAAAAGACTGATAAGGACAACTTAAAAGTTTTTCCTTTGTTTTCCCCAGAAGAAAGCCATGTGTTTTTAGACCAACATGACTGTAAATAAATAGTTTTTGGGTGAGCTATTCCATGAATATGTAGTTTTATGAAAGAGCCAGTAATAAG
The DNA here is from genome assembly GCA_021397915.2 of Tor tambroides. Lineage (NCBI taxonomy): Eukaryota > Metazoa > Chordata > Actinopteri > Cypriniformes > Cyprinidae > Tor > Tor tambroides. Next base: position 8,077 of record JAFVLL020023966.1, read on the forward strand.
TTGCAGTTTAAAACGCACAGTGCTTAAGAAGGAAATATAGACCATATCCTGTGTCTGGTGATATAGCAACACTGATCATTTAAATGGGGTTTAGACTATAGCTATGAATGGGTAATACAAATGCAAATACTGGTAAGACCTAAGCAGCCAGGATGGGCAAAACTCATACCGACATGAGTGAAGTCATGCAATTTATTAATACTAATTCATTATAATTATTAATTAAAATAAAAATAAAAACAATGAAACAAAAAAGTGAAGCATGTTATAAGCACATAAAGAGAGAGGGCACTGTCAGCTTCCTCTTTTGAAGCAGTAGGCGATCTCACTCACCGTGTGTGTAGATGTTCCCCAGCTCATTGTGCAGATAGAAGAGACTCTTGATACACTCCTGGACGGAGGAGATGGGTCTATAGCCAGTCAGGACATATTTGTTGAACTGTAAATGCGGAGGAGAGTTTGCCCAGTCCAGCAGTCTGGGGCCGTTTAAAAATGCCATAGCAACCAGAAACAGTCACGACGACGACGACGCTAAAATAACTACGCTATACATCTACACTTGCAGGCACAATACAGACTAAAAAAATACCCGACAGCCTAGACATTAGTCGGAGAAGTGCAGTCCGGTCATGTGCAGCCAGCTACATGGCTAACAGACCTGCTGCTCTTTAGCCGAAACAAACAATTTTAAAAAGCAACTTTTGCCTCGGCGACGTTTTGTTTTGGAACGTTGGCGGCGGCGGCGTCATCCACACGGATTGACGTAGAAATTCCAGGCTGCGTTCATAGTGAGCTTCGCTGATATATACAGTACTGCATGTAACATTTAAACGAAGTGCGGTCACACCCTGCTCCAGCCTTTCAAACTAACCCCACCAGCTTCTGTCAGCTCGACTTCAGAGGCGACCCGAGGAGAGGTGGCTTTCGTTTGCTGCTCATCAAACAGCCGCTGGCTAATTTCACCATCGGGAACGGCAGGGGTTTCGTGAACGCGAAGCCGTGTGCTCGGTTCAGGGCAACTTCCTCATATTCCCGTAGAGTGAATCATCACCATCATCATCTGTCCGTCCGGAGCTTTGGCATCCACTCTGATTTTTAGGCTACCAGCGCTCTGACTGTGAGACCCGTGTGTTGCAAGAAACTGATACAAAAGACTCATTTAGCGTACAGGACCTGAACGAAGCAGGTGTATTTTTCTCTGAACAAATACAAGTATGCGCTTAATATAGTGATGATACGACAATATTGCTTGGCACCGACCATAAGTAGTCACTAAAATACAGTACAGTGCCAGAATCGATATGACATCCCACGGGGTTTAAGGGGTTAGTATTAAAATATTCAGGTGATTTAAAAAAAAAAAAACACGCGAGTTTGATATGCAATATTATAGATAGATATGTCAAGTTTTTGCTTTTTGTTTTTTTCCCCAGAATGTATCAAGCATCTCCTGGCATCTGCTCCTTGTCAGCGACGAGCACTGTTATCCAATAAGGAAGTGTAACGTTACCGTGCAAAGAAAAAGTGCACACGCTTATCGTGTGCTCTCCTTTTTCATTTAATCAATAACTATATTTCGATGTCAAACGCACTCGGTGCGTTTCGTGTTCCCCGTCTCACACTAACCGGATAGCTCGCGAGCTAACGGGCTAGCTGCCGTCACCTTGATTGTGCTGACTGCAAAAACACACGAGCTTCACAGTCAACGTTTTAGCAGCGGTTAAACATCACAACCGGTTTTCCCAAACAGCAGCACACGCATTCCCGCGATCCCCCATGCTCCGACTAAAATATCTCCATCCGGAGGCTTGGCATTTGTCATCCAGCGAACGGAGGAATGTACGGTGCTCTGCTCAGCTCAGCTCACAGGAGCACGTCTCCCCTATGCTGCCAAGTGATGTTGCTGCTAGCTTGCAGTGATTTCATCCAGCAGAGTTTTAAACGAGCGCTTCGCTGAGGAGATCCGTTTCTGATAAGCAGCTATGCCAAAGAAAGGTTAATATCCACTACATTGCCCGGCGCCTTTCTTACTGGCTGACTGATGCCGGTGTGCGGGAGCATGCGGCTGGTGGAGGGGCGCAGCGGCCCGGCCTTCACTCCTGATCATCCGCTGATGCTGCAGCTCTCTAATCCAGTCTGGACCAACTGGGACGAGCCGGGGGTGGCGCGAGGGCAGGATCGATTCACTTTGTGCCTTTTAGATATTTTTTCTATTACAATATATTTATTTTTCTTTTTTTTAGAATGTAGCCTAATATCAAGATTGCATACTCTATTTGAGAGTCATGTATCTTATATCGATAGTATTCTTTATAAGGATAGCTCAAAAGTAGCGATGTCCGATTCTGAACGAGTCGGATCTTTCCAATGAATTTGTTGAACAAAACCGAGTTTGAAAGATTCGTTTATAAATGGAACTAAATGAATCGCTTACGAATCGAACTGAATCAGTCCGACTGAATCATACAGAGAATCGGCTCTTGTCCGATTCGCAATGAACCTGTTTGGAGTGTACTGTTTTTGACTGATGCGACGTAAAATTACTTTAATTGAATAAAACAAATAAACAATTGTTACGACGTAGGCAGCTGGGCGTTTAGCTTCGACTTGTAGGCCTATGACAGTTTACCGTAGGCCTACATTTTATTAAAATTCAGCCAAGACATTTAAATTAATTTTAGTAGCATATAGTTGATTGTAAATGCAAATTATATTTAGATTCTTACATTTTAGTTTCAATTGCGGATCATGACTGCAGCTGAATTGAGGAAACATTAAATAGGCTGCCTACATTAATTAAACAGTCGAAAAGCATAAAGAACAGCAATTTACACCTACACATGCAGGGCCGGATTTACCTCTTATCGTGACATATAGGCAAAAAAAAATTTGGGGCCCCTCTTCCCTATTACCACCCCAGCAAACAAAAATATTTCGTAATCAGTGGAAACCGTTACAGTGTTTTCTATCGCAATAAGCGCTCATGTTCAGTTCATAAAGATGTAATTCTTTCTTTGAGAACGGAGAACCGTTCCATTAATAGGCTCTGGCGTCTTGGCCATATTACCACTTCGGGAGTACATTATTTCTCTCATAGGCCTAATTTTAACTTTTAAGCTAATGCAGTTGTTAGAGAGAGAGAGAGAGAGAGAGAGAGAGAGAGAGATTAGGTGCGTGTAAATACTTGTGTATGTGCGTCTCCCAGCAGTGTT
>JAFVLL020023967.1:0-10100 GCA_021397915.2 Tor tambroides
ACACACACACACACACTCTATAATAAGCCAAATGACAAAGGTTTCTGCGTCGTAAGTTAACAATTCGTAAAGCTATAGTTCACTTTAGAATGTAAAGACCACATAATTTAAGATTGCCTGTTGTTAGCTACCTAGCTCTGTTGGTATACTGATCCATTCACTATAATAATAATTAATTATAATAATAATAATAAACACGTATTTCATGTTGTTTTTGGCTCGTGTTCTTCCTACCGTTATGACAGTCCGCTTGACAGAGGGAGCTTCCACAAGGCACCTGTTCCCTCACATAGTGCTCCCGAACAACACGCACCTTTCTACCCTTTGAGCTGTTCAAATGTAAAACTTTCTCAGTTTTAATCATGACCGGACCTTCTACAATAAACTACTAACGTTATTGGTGACATTCAACAACAGCCAGTATTCCTCCATTCTTCTTTACCATGTTTATCAAAATGTGTTTTATCATGTTTGAAAGGAATCTGCGCCATCTACAGGACTGGAAGACGCAAACAAGCTCACAGCTTCAAGTAGGCCGACCCTTATTAATATTTTGATTATACAATAATCAGACACAGAGACAAGTATTATTCTATCATTTTATTATTCATAATAATCTGAGAACCTACTCTCATGTTTATTCTCTATTTAGTTTAGAGTTTTTGTAAACTACAAATCGCCAAATATTATAGGCTCAGAAGAAAGGTATTAGGCCTGTGTCTGAAAATTCAGCGTAGCAAAAAGCCAATAGATGTTCTCCCAGTTCACTGACATAGTCTTGATCTTCTAGACCCAAACTGCTGTGCATAGAGAAGCTGTGTCATAATGCTGATAATTTCCTCCATCTTGCATATACAGGTTTTGACATTATACAATAATTGTGTCAAGTAAACAACCATCTTGATCAATTAGAAGCAGACATACAATCCAATACTTTGCAGTTACAATAAAAAAGTGCCCAGTATAGAAATATTCTTCAGATTGGTTCCTTCAGATAGTCTAAAACATTCAAACAAAAGACACTACTTAACATTAAAAAAATGTTTTGATTGTTCAGTTATGTAAAATTGCCTTGTGATTGTTTTGGCAAATCACTTTAAAAATTACAATGATTTCTTAATTACATCCTTTTGTCTTCACATGGGTGCAACATTAAATAAAATGTCTTTGGCATCACAGATTTGTTCTCATTTTGAACGTCCCTGTGGAAAGTTGGTCATCTGGATGTTGTCTCCTTGTAGTCCTGGGTTGTAGTAACCAAGTCCATCAAACTTCAGGTCTAGCGGTTCACTGTTATCCAGTCGGAGAACTTTGAAAAAATGAGAAAAAATGATATGAGTGCATCACAGTGAAAAAATGATTCTGTATTGTGTTCATAGAAGCCCTCACATATATTCACATGGATCTTGGTTCAAAGTGATGCAAATAATGACAGGTGAGTTTTATATTACCTGGATCAGGTGACATCTCTTCCACTAGTTTTCTGTGCGAGAAGTCTTTTCTGTTCCTTCGATTCAGGAAGATAAATGCTCCTAAGGCCAGGACCCCCACTACAATCCCAATGACTAGGACGATGGTCCATGCCTGCCCTTTCTTGCTTTCGGTACCATCTGAAACATCTGAAGATAAACCTGTAAAGACATATTTCATGTTTATTGTAACAACGAAACAACCCTTGACTATATTAGCGATTTAAAAAAAAAACACATTTTGGACTGAGTAATATTGTGGTTGCCTTTAGCATGGAGTTTATTGCTTAAAATTTGTCATGGACAAATTTTTTGTCAATTCGGACCAACACTATCAGAGGACTTTCTAAGTTACAATTTTTAAACAGCTTTTTTAAAGTTGTCATTTTCCTGAAATTTATTAGTATACTTCATCAAGCCAAAACCATAAAATCTGAATATATAAAAATAATTCTGAACATGCAAATATAACTCTTCAGTTCAGTTCAGAATGCAGTTTGGACACAGATTGGTTAGAGTCACATTCACTCAAAAGGTCATGGAATTTGTTCTCCAGCAATGTCAGGTGTTCTTTGTCACATTGGTCCACACCTGACCCCCGAAAGGTGCCCCTCCCAATATCTGCAGGGTGAACACCACTCTTATTGTGAGGGAAGTGAGGTGTCAGTAACTAGACACTCTGGCCCAGAGCAGAGGACAAACAAAGCCTGAAATCCAATCCAACTTGGAGGAACAGCAGCAAATATGTCTTTTATGACTGAATTGAGAAGCTAAGAATGAGGGTTAGCTTGGGGGATGAAATAAAAAGATTTGTGTGATCTTTGTACTATGGAACTGGAGAGTGAAATAATGCTTTTATAAAAGGTCAAAACACTATCAGTGACCCAGATTTGGAGTGAGAATTCTATTTCAGCTAAATCTTTTTGTCTATCGTCATATCATTTTAACACTTAAGGCCATTGCACACTGAGTCCGAAATTTTCGCATGCGTTTTTCCGTTTTTTTGTATTCCCCATCCTTTCCTATCAAAATGCATGCAACGGATGCAAAAACGCAGAAAATCGAACCTGATCTGAATTTTTTTTTGACGGACGAAAGTTTCGGAGGCAGTGTGCAAACGTGATTGACACGTGAGGTCGTATTTATTTTTTAACGTGCGAAAATTTCAGACGAAAATTTCGGACTCAGTGTGCAGAGACCTTTACTGTTCAAAAGTCTGGCGTCTGCAAGATTTTTAAATCTCTTACACTCACCAAGGCTGCAATATTTAAACAATAATATAGTAAAATATTTGTATTATTTGTAATTACTGTTTTCTATTTTAATATATTTGAAATGTATTCCTGTGATGGCAAAGCTGAATTTTCAGCAGCCATTGCTCCAGTCTTCAGTGTCACACGATCCTTCAGAAATCATTCTAATATGATCATTTGGTGTTCAAAAAACATTTCTTATAACTATCAAAGCTGTGCTGCTTCATTAAAAAAAGTACTGATGTATCAAATGACAGCTTCTCAGCCATCAAATTAAGCTTAGTCTTTTTTATAAACACTGATTATTAGTGTTTGATTAATGCTGATTTGTGAGTCTCACCTCTTTCAGAATTCTCTCCGGTGTCAATAGGTTCGGTCTGGTTTATTTCTGTATCCTCTGGGCCAGGAGTCGTGACGTCTTCAGGGAAGGCAGGTGGAATCGCTGCCGTTGTAGTTCTGTATACTGGTGGTTCAGTTGGACTCACTGTAGTTTGGCTCTGGATGCTTTCATCTTTTGTTGTGGTGGTCGGACTTTTAGTAGTGCTGTTGGTGGGTACATCATCTGAGGGCAAATATCCAGAACCAGATTCATCATGGCTGCTCTCTGTCGTGGTAGTCTCAGGTTGTGGAGTGGTATATGTGTCATTAAGAGCAGATTCATCTGTGTGTTCTGGCTCTGGTGTGGTGTTTGTGGTTGTGTCCTGTGTCAGTGTTTCATTGGATTCTGCCGATGTATCTGAGAGCTCAGAACTTGAATTAAGTGCAATCATTGGAGGTAGTGTTGTAGCAACGGGACCGTCAGAACTAGCTTCCTCAGCAGACTGCTCAGGGCTCTGATTCAATTTTGTGGAATTCTCCTCTCCTCCTTGACTGTAATAAATTGAGCCAAATGGTTGTCCTTCATTTTCTGAACTGCTCTCTGGTTTGGCTTGTGCATCCTCATTGCTTTGTATGTGTTCCTTACTTGGTTGAGCAGTTATTTCCTCACTAAATGTTTGTTCTCCATTGTTGTCTGTAGTCTCATCGCTTCTTTTCCAGTCGTCAGGTATCTGGGTGGTCACCTGTTGAAACGTCTGAAGTATCAAGAGGAGTGCAAGTGTGATGCCTAGTGGCAGTTTCATATTTGGTTCCTCTACCTGCAAAAATAAGACATGTTACTGTGTATTTTAAATACAACATAAGTTATATTGCATATACGTAGACATCATGCTGGCATCAATCAAAAGATAAATGCTGCCCAAAATTAATCAACATTTGGGAAAATCACAACCTATGATGTCTCTCTATACAAAACGAAAGTGTTCTTTCTCAGAAACCTTTATTTAGCAGCCCTTTGTTCCACTCCCATGAGTCCTTTTCACTGAAGTGTATCTAAGCCCTCTTGATGCAAGTGTAATGTATACCATTCAACCATGTCAGTACATTGCAATAACAGAAGGTGAGCACACAATATTCTGTGTTCTGTGTATGGTGTTCAATGTACACACCCAAACTATATTTAGATGCACATTTTGAGGGAAATTATGACAAAACAAAACACAAAAGAACAAAGTGATGCTCATAAAAATATTTGTATAAATATTTAAATAATATGCTTTGATGAGACATAGACGTGGCATGATAATGTGGGTTATTGGTATCTATGTTATATTTTGATGTGCTGTTGAACAGATGCACCCACACTTAACATGTGACTAACAGAGTGACTATTTCCATCACATCATCACTTCACAGTTATTCCTGTTTGTCCAGTTCATCTGCTATCATCTATTGTTGCCACCCACCAACAAAAGTACAATTAAACAGTGATAATGTTACAGAAATGAAAGGGTTTGAAAGAATAAAGAGTACTTGGGCTCCACATTTGTGTCCTGATTTAGTATAGAACATTTAATCTGGCATGTCATATCTGAACCACATGTTGTGTAATTATTTTTATTATTTACAACAAATATAAATGTATTGTATTGCTGTTCTTTATTTTACGGTCAGTTTATGAATGATATATTTGTCATTATTATTATTATTGTTTGTATTATAGTTTATTATGTTTTCTGGCATTTTTCTGAGCGAACATGTGAAGTCTATATGAAAATGTAAAATTCAAAAGTTAAAGTACATGTCTATTAAATTAGAAATGTAAAAATGTATTTTCCATTTTAGAGGAAAATATTCTATTAATAATCTTAGAATGTGCCAGAACAGGTTTCCGAGTAATGAGTTTGTGGTATCTCTTATGTGGAAGTGTGATACAGCAGTCGTATGATGTCAATAATACAATATACTGAGAAGATATGTGTGTGGTTAAGTTATACTATAACATATATTTCAAACGTTTAAGGGATACCTTTTTGGTTCATTGTTTATTAGATAGTTCATCAGTGTCTCCAGAAAAAACTCATACCTATATGCATAATTTTATTAATAACTTTCAGGAATTAAAACTCTTATAGGTATGTGGCTCCAAAAGGTAATTTATTTTTAAGTTATTTGTAATCATGATTTCCTTCAATGGATCACAATTTCAATAGCCTTCATACCACTGACATCTAATACCTACTCTCCATTTTACACCAAACTAGGCCAGATGAATTTTAATGCAGAATAACATTCCTCAATCGGTTTCTATGTATTAAAAACGAAAACTGTGTTACCTACCTGAGCGCTGCCTGTTGGACTTGGGTGAGATGATCGAGGCAGGTTGAAGTAAAATGGTTTGAGAGAGTGTGCATCCAGAGACAAGAGGCAAGGGGAGGGACCTGTCTCGTTTGTGGCTACCTGGGAACTGGCCTTTCCAGAATTTGCACCTGCAAACCACACCTCTGCATCAAACTTGCTAGATGCAAATAAAGCACTCATTTGCGTCAGTTGTAAATAGGACTGAAACTCAACGTCAATCTCCATTCATATGTCAGTCATACACACCTCATCAGTGTACACAGGTTTATCCTGGAGGTAGATTTTGAAGTCTTTGAACAACTAAAATTCCCTGAAGGGAGGAGCACCTGACAGACTGGGCCTCCGAGCATTCCTCCCATGCCCTGTGTCCATGGAAACACACAGGTTGCTCAGATCTGCTTTCCTCCACACCATATCTTTTCAGCGTTAGCCAGTAACAAAAGACACATGCTATTTTTACATGACCGATGACCATGTGCATCATAAGGCTGTCTTTTGTCGTAGTGGGGTCATAGGTTGCATTTTAACAATGTCACAGTGGGTGGTGAAACTTCTGTACTTCTTTATGAGGAATAGTTTATGTTTCTAATGGTTAATCGTGGGCCTGAATTTAAAATATCTGTGAACAAACTGTGAAATATCATTTACCGGTAGAGTGGACACACTGGCCAGATGACTTGCTCTTCCAATAATTGCCCAGCAGAGGGCAGAGTGTATTATAATTTCTTTCCGTTCTGTAGGGAGCAGTTACATTATCGTTCTTACGTTAAAAGTAATACATATTTTATTTGCTTTTGTGTTAAGTTAATGCTGTACTTATCAGACCAGCAAAATGGAAGGTACAGCATATTAAAGTACTACCAAAGGTAGTTTTTTTTTTCCGATTATCATATTTATTCTCAATTCCAAAATTTTAACATACCGAGTATCAACAATAGTGATGGCCTACTGTAAGGATGGTAATGTTATGCATAATATATGCCATTTACTAAAAAAAATGATTTATTGAATTTACTAAATTTTTTAAGGTAAGTGGTTGCAATCAATTTATTTTAGCTACATTTAAATAAATTTAGTTGACTAACTTTCAACAAAATTTGTTTACTTTTAATGTAGTTAAAATAAATTGATTGCAACCACTCACCTTAAAAAATTTAGTAAATTCAATAAATCAATTTTGTCAGTGAAACTGTGAAATTATCATTACATTACAGCTGTATAATTTTGAAGCTTGTTGAAAATTCTCTTTTTGTAAAGAAAGAAAAGATGTACATGGAAATAAAACATGTAAATAAAATATAACATTCATTAAAAATACAAATATTTATAGACTATATAATAAAAATAAAAATGGTTTGTTTTGTGGCAGGACAAAAAATATATATAATATCTGGTTTGGTAAATAGGAAAAAAAACAACAACATTAAGCTCTGACATTCGTAATGCAGTTTGCTCATAAGAATTACCCACAGGCCTTCTTGAAAGTAAAAAAATCTTACATTCTGTTTCAAGCTGGCTTAATCATAGATTAAAGGGGACCTATTATGCAAAAATCACTTTTATAAGCTGTTTGAACACAGTTGTGTGGCCGCAGTGTGTGAAAACAACCAGCCTATAATATTAAAAATCCACCAACTCATTTTTTTATAAAACCAATAAGTCATAAACAGTCTCTCCAAACGAGCTGTTTCAGATTCTCCCTCTCTGCGCGTCACTGAGGGGAAAAAGTCCCACCCATTTGTGACGCTCTCTGCCCTATTAGCATAAACACAGCCCTGAGTGAGAAGACGCGGTCACCATATACATTGTCAGCGTCAAAGAGGCTTTACAAGTGTTGTGTTTTGGGATGCACTAATGAACATAGGAGTCACCATAATCCCCCCCCCCGTGCTTCTTGCACGATCGTCAGCTCCAGACAAAGTAAGTATCACGCGTATGTTTTCCATATTGCCCTTCTGAAAGAGCTTCTTGGCACTCTGTAAGGCTAATGATGCTAAAGCTATCATTGTCTCTGTGTGTTTGCACTGATGCTGCCTTCAAGTGCTGCCAGAATGATCATGAATAGGAATGTGGTAGTTAAAAGTTGCCTATGAAAGCAATGTGAGTCGATCGCTTGAAGTTGTCGAGCTCATGATCAGAAGTGGGACTTATAAAGTCTGTGATAGCATGAGACCAGCTATGTTATTATTTTTATCCCACCGTGCTCCTCGTCTGTGTAATTCATAAAGGTGAATTTATTATGCGCAGTATATTCAGATGACTGACTTTGAATCCGAGTAGTTTTCTGTAAAGATAACAGGCTTGTATTAATAGAGTGGGGGAACTATGACGTCACTTTGTAGGCGGATCGGCTGTTAGCATGAAACTGGTTCCCTCGACAAAAATCCAATAGGATTTTTCCATAGGCTTTTGGATTATCGCAAAAAATAAACTCTGCATTGACTCTGGGAGGATGGAACCGGAAGTGCTAAAATGCTAACTCGCTTCCGGGTTTTCGCCTACAAAGTGACATCATAGTTCCACCACTCTATAGGCGAATGTTTATTTGCAAAGGCTAGGCTAGCACTGCTAATGCGGAGCTGGAGCTCTTGAAGCTCCGCCCTCTTCTCCGGGAGCAACAGCTCACTCGCATTTAAAGAAACACACTCAAAACAGCGCGTTTTGGCTCACACCCTAAAAATGGCAATTTTAACAAGCTGTAAAAATTTGTCTGTGGGGTATATTGAGCTAAAAATTAACATATACGCTCTGGGGACATCAGAGACTTATTTTACATCTTGTAAAAAGGGGCATAATAGGTCCCCTTTAAACTCGTCTCCAAGCCAGGCCAAGCTGGGCTTGCAGAAATGGCCATAAGACCTTCTGAAATCACACACATCATCCTGACCAGCTAAAACCACCAAACCAGCTTAGGCTTTTTCTTTTTTTTTCCTTTTTTGGTTTTGAGGTGTTGAATAATTAAAAGCATTTTTGTCCACCTTTAAATCATTATTAGTAACTATCCCTTTGTAAAAGACTACAGACTGTCCTGACCCAGATTCCAGTCCACAATAGACGTTTGATCAAGCTCATTTCCCAAAATGGCTTATTTATTATAGAGAAGAAGAAAGTCAACAGTTAAATTGTTCTGTTTGCACTATTTGTGATGATCACATCCTGAGCAAATGGTTTGATTGTAGAATGGGTGTGGGACACATTGAAACAACTTAGACAATGGGGTGTCTCAACTTCATTAACATATAGACCACAGCTGTTATGACAGGAGCAACATCATGTACATTACAGGTAGTAAACTGTAACTGTATAAAAGGTTTAAGTTTAGGATATTCCGGGTTCATTCTGACTCCACTGAATCCAAGGTACTACTTTTTCACTGCTGTGCTGCAATAAACACCTTCATCAAGACCTTCATTGTCCTTATCATTTATTCTTACACCTTTGTTTAAAATAAGAAACAAATCTGTCGAAATTATAATAAATGTTTAAAGAAGTAGTTTAAAATTTAGGAAAAGCTGAAAATCTACTCACCTTCAGGTCATCCAAGATGTAGATGAATTTGTTTTTTTTATTGAAAATGTTAAATGTTGTTGTTAAAGTAAAATATTTAACATAATTATCACACAATTAGAAATAATGATTAATAATTATTAATGAATAACCTTCTACGGGTAATAGTCACGACAAAAGAAGAAAGCCTGGCAGTGTTTCTCAATGTGGGCTGTTTTCTGTTGGAAATTTTTCTTTATAGGGAGCGACCAACATCACATTTACTTTATTTGTTTTCTTGACCCTTTAAATTAGGCAACTTCTGTCCAAGTTTTTTCAGTTCACACTTTATATGGGCATTGGAAAATTTTTTGCAGAAGGTTCCTATTCAAATGAATAAAATGAAATTGAGCCATAAACTACCCCTGGAGAACAAAAGCCTGGTGCCCACAGGCCAGACTATTAAACTACAGGGCTTCACGTTATAAATCTGCAGCACACAGTAGCTGTCACGCTCCAACTTGACAGAAAACACACACTGTATTTATGGAAAGCAGAATAAAACTGAATAAAATATGAAGCGATCATTGCATGACAGCATACTAGAAGACAAGGTCAACTACTTGAACAAGGAAAGTGTGATACCAACGAAAGCATACAGTAGATGTTTGTTTTTTTAATAATTCATTTGGGGCCTCCTGCAATTTAAGACCTCATGGGGGAGCTGTGAACTGCATTTGACTGGGGGAACCTGATGAATGGTGAAGTAACAGACTTATGCAGTGATTGTATCAGATATGAATGATTACAATACTATATGAAATATGATTAGCAGCTGGACCCTAAAAGAGCATGAACATCATGTCCTTGAGTGATGATTTATTATATAGGGAGAAGCAAGCCAAACAATTTTGATCACAACAAAGCCAGTTCATCCCCTTAAGGTTTATAATAGTTCAGCAGGAGTTTTGCTCAAACATTTTTATGGTATTCATAGAAGCCAAAGGAAAATGTTTTAAATGAGGCCTTTAGATAAAGCAATATTTTTTAAGCATCAGAGGAATGTTTTGTTCTATTGGGATACTCTGAGTTAAAGGTTGACTGGCCTCTGGGATATCTTACAGTTCCCTGTCGATATTCTCACTCGTACTGCGTCGTAAGACGCTGTATGGGAAAAACTCTTTTTTCCTCTTCCACTGAAGCCTTTTCAATC
>JAFVLL020023968.1:0-10028 GCA_021397915.2 Tor tambroides
TCAGAAGACTGAAGCCTATAAACACTTCAGCAGGAAGGTGCAAGAGAAACAAAAAGGAAAGAGACACAGAGGAGGTGCGAACACAGACAATCTAAGGCACAGTCCAAAATAACTATCGGCAGGTGAATTTCAACAAAGCTGTAGAAAAGAATGGCAGTCACAGGCAATCAGAACACATTTGATGGTTACTATAAAGCAATGCGGCGCAGGATTTTGGACCAGTGAGGTTTCACAGAGGGTGCTGCTACACAGTAAAGCAAAAATAGAAATGAAGAGACTGACAAAATGTGCAGCATCACAAATCACTTGTCTCATCTAAAATTCCTCTCTCGCTTTCTTTATCAGATGCTGGAAGGCAGGCGCCTGGTGAATCGCTTCATGAGGTAAAATATCGACGCCGAGGCCCACACAGAATCTGCATGTTATTTTCAGGTCATAGAAAACCTGGAATTAACAGATCATTTTGGTTTTCAAGTCTGGAAATGTTATGGAAAAATGATAAAATCTTAACTCTTTAGTCAGCATGGTGGTTTTATATTTTATATGTTTTTACATTATTCTCAAATATTTAATTTGCCTTTAAACAAAAGACTAGTAATGGAAATGAAAGTGCCCCTATTATGGAGTGAATGAAAACATCCTGCAAAGTTTTAAATCTGAAAGTTCACCGTGTATAAAGTTATTGTCTCTCAAAAGAAAGAGTCGACTCTGAATCATTGAAACGAGTCTTTTTTTAAAACGAATCCCAAGCCATTTCATGTTGACGTCAAAATGAAACATTAGCATATTGCCCGCCTACTTGTTGCGAGCGCAGACCTGGGAAAACTTGATTTTCGCGTTGGTCTGAATGAAAATGCAAATTCATTCTTTGCCACTAGGTGCCGCTTTTGGAGCGGTAAAAGCTCACAAACACTGCTTTAAATGAAATCGACCAATCAAAGGAGGGGTTTGGAAAAATGAATCATTGAACGAATCCTTTGGGAGTCGTTGAGCAAATAAGGTAAAAAATAAATGCATATTATAAGAAAATGAAAGTGTTTTTTGACCTTGAATGCATGTCAACCTGTTGTTGGGGACTCCCAAAACCAAAATATGAACCTTTCATAACCCATAATAGGAGCACTTTAATAAAACCTGATACAGTCATGAAAAAGTCATAGCACATTATATTTAATATCTTGTCAATTTTTTTTTATTTTTTATTTAAATAGATGTAATACTAAATAATCAAATATATTCAAAAATAATGCTAAAATATTTAATTGGCTACAATTTTTATAAAGGGATTTCAATGAAACGATCAAGTAATCACAAACTACTGGAGAACAACTAAAAAAGCCACAGAAATTATCTTAAGTAATAGAAAATTGAAATATAGCTGTTTTACTCACACACACACACATACACACGTGTGTGTGTGTGTGTGTGTGTGTGTGTGTGTGTGTGTGTGTGTGTGTGTGTGTATATATATATATACACACACACACACATTTTTTTAATTGACTATATTTTTGTAATATTATTTTCATGAAATGATCCAGTAATCTTAAACTACTGGAAAAGTCATGTATATTTATAAAATCTTAAAGTGATGGAATATATATAAAGTCATAGTCAGTATAGCTGTTAAAAACTGAAATATTTAATTAGCTACAGTTTTATAAAAATATTCTTATGAAATTATCCATTAACCACAAAGTACTGGAAAAGTCAAACAATTTAATAAAATAAAATAAATTCATAAAATCAACATATTCTTAAACAGTAGTGGTAAACTATTGACTATTTTATTTTATTAATTTCCATAGGTTTTTCTATTTCAATTATATTTGTTTTATTTCTTTTTTTCTATTAGATAGTTTATAAAATAACTAATAGGTTACACTCATTATAAAATGATCCAGTAATAAACAATTGGAAAATATAAATGTTTTGGTCAAAAGATGTGAAAACCTATTTAAAGATGATCAGATTTGTGTTAAATGATGTTTAGGTTACTTCACTGTTATTGGTAGGTGGAATATGATCAGTTTAGCCAAAATATTTCAAAAACAGCCTTGCAAGTGGCAGAGGATGTGTGGAACATTTTGACAGCCATTGTAATTCTGACTGTGAGCAGGTCTGTCTATGACTAATCTATGGCAGTTTGAGCAATGACTTCAGTCTGTCCTCAAAGTAAATGAAGTCTGAACAACTTTCTGTCTGTCTCTCAGAAGGATCTGGAGATAAAGGATCGCTCCGTGTTTGATATTCCCATCTTCACTGAAGAGTTTCTGAATCACAGTAAAGGTGAGAGCCGAGTGCTGTTGAATGTGTGAGTCTGTGTGTAATGGTGTGATGCACGTTCGTTGATTGTGTGTGTTGTAGCGCGTGAGGCTGAACTGCGGCAGCTGAGAAAGACCAATATGGAGTATGAGGAGCGTAACGCGGCGCTGCAGAAGCATGTGGAGAGCATGCGCTCCGCCGTGGAGCGTCTGGAAGGAGACGTGCAGCAGGAACGCACGCGAAACGGCCTCCTGCAGCAGCACCTGGACACCCTGCGCTCGGCCCTCACACACAGCTTCTCTACCGTCCCCCTGCCCGGTGAGACGCTCACACACACTCCCAGAGTTCACTGCGAAAATCTCATTTGAGGAGTCTGATTCACTTTAGAGATTTGGTTTATTTGTTTGAATTGATTCAGTGAATCAGTTCATTTGAGTCATGATTCAGTTGTGTAAGAGAAATACCAGATACCTAGATAAAATCTAGAATATGTATGAATGTATAGTGTATACAAATGTGTATACAGTATATACACATATACAGTCAAACCAAAAATTATTCAGACACCAGATATAATTTGATATTTTTTTACTAGTGGGTGCAGGACACAAAATAAAGTAAACTGTAACATATTGTACCCAAAAATTCTTCAAAAAGTGGACTACTAGTAAAATTGGTAAAAATTTGGGACCAAAAATTTTGATTTGACACTTTGACCTGACCATGTTTGTTACATACCTTTCTATCAAAGTTATCTGACATTATCAAGATGAATTTGTTCTGACTTAGTTTAACTCTTGAGTTCTTGGCATATTTATTACCATTTTCTAAACTATAGCAAATAGTTTTGGTTTGACTGTATATGTATTAGGGAATCATGATTTTCGAATATTCGATTAGTCGATTTATTCATAGAATATCGAATAGGTTTGTGCGATTATTTTCTAAAAAATTCCCCATGTTTTCGGTGCTGATGCAACGGTGACCCGTAAACAGAGGGTAGCGCTGCCAATAACGCCCTAAAAGCTGTCAAAAACAACAGAAGAACACATTGTCTCACGCACACTGTAGACTTGCAGCTAAGATGTCAAATAAGAGTTCTGTGAGGACCAGAAATATCCCCGACTGGGTTAGAGGTGTGCTGAATCCGTACTGGGAAAGGCACGGAAAACGAATAACGCGTTCTACGGAGCCACTAAAGGGACATATGGTTAGCCACATGTTGCGTTAGCCTGTTACATTACAGTACATGCAATTTCACTTACCACATAAACAGAGTAAGGAGAGATGACTGATAGGACGATGAATGATTTGCAGATCCTGAGAACCACTGACAAACATCTAATCTTGTAAAATGTATGGCAAGTACTGCCACTCCATAGTATAGACATGATCATGAATCTCAAAAGTGAAAGTAAAACGGTCACGTGCGCATTCAAAAGTGGTTTCAATACCCCGCATATTAATAACGGCTCACTGATGCTCGCAGTTAATATACAGTATAATTACCCAACAATAGAATTGCAAGAGAAAGTATTGGAATATTTTTTTAAGCAGTTTAATACCTTATGAGCTGTTGATTTATGCTAATCGACGGACTGCTATGTTAATAAGTGCCGTCATTCTGTTATGTTTATTATATTAATATGTTTCAGCATGTTACAGTCATTATATGGCTTGAGTTAAGAAAGCCTATCTTTTAATAAATTAAACAGTTTGTTATCATACAGATTAAAAGCGTGAATGGTCTCTCTCTGTTTATGGGTGTGTAACATTAGCCTAATACTTGCGTGTGTATGTGTGTATATATATATATATATGTGTGTGTGTGTGTGTGTTTAGTTTTTATTTAATGGAAATTAAATACAAAGATCCTGGTTGTATTTGTAAATATACATTATTGTATAAATATATTAGATATGAAATATATTCATTTTGTTTGAATCAGTTCAGTGATTCAGTTCATTTGAGTCATGACTGTTCCTAAATAATGTAAAATTGAAGAAACATTTAAATAAATACGACCTTTGCAATATTTAGATAAATATTACATGTCAAGATCCTGATTGTGTTTGTTATTAATATTATTAATTAATATATTTTATGTTTCATAAATAGATTAAATATATTATCATTATGTATATAATCTTTTAAATAGATACAGTTCAAAGGTTTGGGGATGGTACCATTTTTTTAAAATGTTTTTTTAATGTCACATGATCTTTCAGAAATGATTCTGATATCAATATGCTGATTTGCTGCTCAAGACATTTTATGAAATTTAATAATTTTTTTATCAATGTTGAAAACAGTTGTGCTGCTTCATATTTTTGTGGAAACCATGATGATTTTTTTTTTCAGGATTTTTTGATGAATGCAAATTTAAGAAAAGCATTTATTTAAAATGGAAATATTTTGTAACATTATAAATGTCTATACTGTCACATTTGAGCAATTTAAATCCTCCTTGCTGAATACAAATATAGAACATTAAAAATATTTATTAAAAATATAAGAATTCAAAATATATATTATACATAAAATAAGTGCTGTCAAACAATTATTCGCAATTAATCGCATCCAAAATAAGTTTTTGTTTACATAATATGTGTACTGAGTATATTTATTATGTATATATAGATACACACATGCAAGTATATATTTCAGAAAAATGTTGTTTATATATTAAATATATTTACATATATATATATATGTAAATATTTTCAAAATATTTCCTGTAGGTGCGTGTATTTATATATACATAATAAATATACACAGTACACACACATACAGGTGCATCTCAATAAATTAGAATGTTGTGGAAAAGTTCATTTATTTCAGTAATTCAACTCGAATTGTGAAACTCGTGTATTAAATAAATTCAATGCACACAGACTGAAGTAGTTTAAGTCTTTGGTTCTTTTAATTGTGATGATTTAGGCTCACATTTAACAAAAACCCACCAATTCACTATCTCAACAAATTAGAATATGGTGACATGCCAATCAGCTAATCAACTCAAAACACCTGCAAAGGTTTCCTGAGCCTTCAAAATGGTCTCTCAGTTTGGTTCACTAGGCTACATCATCATGGGGAAGACTGCTGATCTGCCAGTTGTCCAGAAGACAATCATTGACACCCTTCACAAAGAGGGTAAGTCACAAACATTCATTGCCAAAGAAGCTGGCTGTTCACAGAGTGCTGTATCCAAGCATGTTAACAGAAAGTTGAGTGGAAGGAAAAAGTGTGGAAGAAAAAAGATGCACAACCAACCGAGAGAACCGCAGCCTTATGAGGATTGTAAAGCAAAATCGATTGAAGAATTTGGGTGAACTACAGGAATGGACTGAGGCTGGGGTCAAGGCATCAAGAGCCACCACACAGGCGTGTCAAAGAATTTGGCTACAGTTGTTGTATTCCTCTTGTTAAGCCACTCCTGAACCACAGACAACGTCAGAGGCGTCTTCCCCATGATTGTGTAGCTTAGTGAACCAAACTGAGAGACCATTTTGAAGGCTCAGGAAACCTTTGGAGGTTGAGTTGATTAGCTGATTGGCATGTCACCATATTCTAATTTGTTGAGATAGTGTATTGGTGGTTTTGTGTTAAATGTGAGCCTAAGAAATCATCACAAAAGAACCAAAGACTTAAACTACTTCAGTCTGTGTGCACTGAATTTATTTAATACACGAGTTTCACAATTTGAGTTGAATTACTGAAATAAATGAACTTTTCCACGACATTCTAATTTATTGAGATGCGCCTGTATGTATGTATGTGTGTATATATATATATATTTATTTATATATATATATATATATATATATATATATATATATATATATATATATATATTTATTTATATATATATATATATATAAATAAATATATATACACACATACATACATAGGCGCCTGTATGTATGTATGTGTGTATATATATATATATTTATTTATATATATATATATATATATATATTTAT
The DNA here is from genome assembly GCA_021397915.2 of Tor tambroides. Lineage (NCBI taxonomy): Eukaryota > Metazoa > Chordata > Actinopteri > Cypriniformes > Cyprinidae > Tor > Tor tambroides. Next base: position 6,249 of record JAFVLL020023968.1, read on the forward strand.
ATCTTTTTTTTGAAGAATCATGGGTAATGTTGTTTTTCATCAGGAATTTTGCTATTTAACACTATTTAAAAAATAATATAATAAAATAATACAGACTGATGGCTTTAACAAAAGCATGTGCCATCGATTAACAACCTTGCTGCTCACAGCAGGTCTGTTTTTAAAGGTTTATAAGTTATTGTTCAAAATCAATTCCTCTGTGGAGAAAATGAATAAAAAACAGACTGGTTCAATCTATTGACTTTCATTGTATGGACAAAAGAAAATAAATTCATTGAAACATTCTTCAAAATATCTTCTTTTGTGTTCCATAGAAGAAAAAAATTAGTCAGGTTTGCATTAACTCACTGTAAATGGTGAAAGAATTTTCATTTTTGGATGAACTAATACCACAAACGTGTGAAGGATTCTCTCAGGAACTTTTCACTATCTCACCGATTGATATCATCACAGACAGCCATTTTCGCAGTGTGCCTGTCCTCACTGTTTTCCCCCCTCTTGTGTGTTTAAGGACCCCCTAAGCTCTGCTAGCCACAAAGCCTAAATGATGCTGCCCTTTCTTTTTTCCCTCTATCTGTAAAGAGGGAAGAACAGAGGCGAAGCGCGAGAGAGAAAGAGTGAGCCATTGATCAGTGCCGATCGTTACACGGCCCCGCACCCTGCCTCTCATTGTTTTTTATCTTGTCTCTCAAGCAGGGTGAACCCTTGTTGCCATGGCATCCCCCACACATTGGCGATGGCACTTCAACCCTTTAGCTTAATGATCTCTTGGCTGATAGCCTACTTGTCAGGCTGACTCGCACTGTCAAGAAGCAAGGAGGATATTTGAATCGCTAGCATAACCATAACATCCCCTTACAAGCCATTTCTACTTTACTTTCGCAAAAGCGGGACATCTAACCCCCCCCCCCCCCCAAGTCGCGCACACACGTGCATATAGGCCCACATTGATTATTTGTTTCAGACTCCTTGTAGTTCGGCATTGTACGAGTCTCCCGATGCCGAGTAAAATCTTATTTTACGTGGAATGAAGCCAATTTCCATTCACTGGGTGTCTTTTTTGTTTTTTAGTCATTACTTTAAACCATCACAGTGCTGGCAGATCAGAGCCGGGTGAAGGATTACCGTTCATATAAATAGCTGGCATTGATTCGGCAAAAAGAGAGACTTCTCTGTCATTATGGAGACAGAAAATCCTAATTTAGAAATGTGAACAAAAACGCTGAGCGTTCAATTCAATTCAGTAATCCTCCATATTGCATGAAATCAGAGGTGTCGTGTTACAATGCGCAGTTTAAGTCAGTGTGGAGATTTAGACAAAAGGTAGCGCCTGGAGCTATATCATGATGTACTGAGCTAGAAAATGTGTTCTTAGTCAGTGTTTCATTTCATCTCATTCAATTTTTTTTCATATTTGGAAGTACCCTCTCTGTTACCTTTTTATTGCAGTATATGTAGAGATCTCATTTAAATGTATGCGGTTAAGGCCTTTAATATTGAATCAGAGACACAGAACCGTGGATAGGCCCTCGTTAATTAACGTATTTTCCTTTTCTGTCTCGCTCACTGTTTCTTTCTCATTGTGTCTTTCAGGCGTGCCTAATCGTACATGACTTTGAGGAGACAACGTGCGCTACAATCCCAGCACGTCGTATTTGAATATGGACAGAAACAGATCAGACATTAGCAACTGCTATTGATCCTCAAATAGGGGCCGAGCTGTCTGTTTTGAACGCTGCTGCCCGGTCGATCCCATCTGACCTACTGTTCACAAGGTAAAAAAAAAGAGAAAACAAAACAGGGAAGATTCTGCTCATAATTGGGTTGTGGCAGCAGTTGCTATTTTCATCGACATGAGAGGCTCATCATCTCCAATAACCAGTATCACAAGATGGAGAGTTCAGCCTCTCGTTGTTCAGCTGTATTGTGCTAAACTGATGTTAGAGATCCCGATAGTCTTCTCTTTAAGGATGTTCAAGTGGTGTGCTGTGTGTTGTATATATTCAGTTAATGCAATTAAAGTCAACATTAACTGTTCGGAACGTTGGGATTTTTATGTTATTGAAAGAAGTCTCATATGCTCACCAAGGCTGCGTATTTGTTGAAAAATACAGTAAAAATAGTAATATTGTGAAATATTTTTACAGTTTAAAATAATTGTTTTCTATTTTAATATATTTTTAAATGTAATTTATTCATGTGATGGCAAAGCTGAATTTTCAGCAGCCATTACTCCAGTCTTCAGTGTCACATGATTCTAATGTGCTGTTTTGGTACTCAAAAGCATTTCTTCTTATTATCAATGTTGAAACAGCTGTGGTGCTTAATATTTTTGTGAAAACCTTGATACTTTTTTCAGGATCAGAAGAATCTTTCGTAACATTATAAATGTCTTTACTGTCACTTTTGATCAAGTTGAAGCATCCTTGCTGAATAAAATTATCAATTTCTTTATTTCCAAAAAAGAGGAAAACAATTGTACTGATCCTAAAATATTTCAGGATATGTAGTAAATTAATAATTAATGCAAATATAGCTTAACCATGATAATTAACATAACAAATATGTACATTACTCTGGCAACACTACAAGAGTACAGGCATTACACTGAGGTGTTAACCAGATGCATATTAAAGTTTCAACACAAACCGCCCTTGGCAAAATGTTATAAAATGGAAATAAGTCTCCATTGCTGGAAAAATGCTATTGGTTATCATGTTAAAAAGCACATAGCTTATTTTAAATATTTCTGTTTCTTCATGCTTGACAAGTCTTAATGCATGTCAAGTGTAGGCCACCTGATTTCCTAGCAGCTGTTGTTATTTATGTATGCATTTTAAATTTGTCCGAGCGCACATCTTCAGATTTTAGTCCTTCGTCTCTGATGCGATGTAAATATTAATGCTATGAAACATGCCTGCCGACAGCTTAGGTAAGGATTATTTAAAGTCGGCTCCAAATTTCCATTCGTATCCTTTGGTGTGAATGCATGCGCTACTTGCAGGTCTGTGGGATTCCTCTATCTTGGACTTTTTGGACCATAGCACAAAAATACATAAAATGTTTCATTTTAGTAGATCGTGGAATAAACCCAGTGAGTTAAAATGCCCTGATTTAATGCTGCTGTTATTCAGGATGCTCAAGACAGGGACTACACATCTTCTCTGTTGCTTTATTGCACTGGCCATGTGCAAGCCTTGCATGAGTTGCAGCTCAATTTCTCTTTGAGCAGCGAACCTTTTTATGCACTCCAGTGGTTAGTTGTGATTTTGTCACATGGAACCACTCACCTGAATTAACACACTCTGCTAAGTGCACAGTTTCTTCTTACACCCATGGACTAGTGGAAACAAGTGACTATGATTCCACTTTAAAAACTTTTTAGTTGTATCCCAAATTATGTTCAATACTTATGACACAGAATTGTGAGTTGTAAACTAGATGTAAAAGTCAGAATTATGAGTTTACATCTCACAATTCAGTTTTTTTTTGCTGCCACAAAATATAAAAATAAAAAAGTAAATTGTGATTTTCAATCAAATTACAAATTCTCTAACAATTATGACTTATTTTCTCGCAATTGTAAGTTAATAATATCTTGCAATTCAAAGTTTATATCTTGCAATTGTGAGATCTATGAGGAAAAAACCTCAGAATTGTGGGGGAAAAAATACAATTGTCAAATTTTTACATTTATTTTAATTCCATGATGGAAACGGGGTTCCATATAGCTATGCACTATGGACACTGGGGTGGGGTGGGGTGGGGGGGGGGGGGGGG
>JAFVLL020023969.1:0-14157 GCA_021397915.2 Tor tambroides
AATACGTTTTTACCTACCTCACGACGAAGTACATAACTCCTTCAGTCCCTCGTGCCGCTGAACCAGGGTCGTGTCATCATGGCGCACTTTCTCAAAATTTGACTCCAGATGTGGTGTTAAAACACGCACCTGAATACCAATGAATGAACTCCAAAATACAACACAGCCAGGGAATATCCCATAACACAAATTGTAGTCAGAGTTAAAAAATAAACTCCAAAAATCTAACTCTTTCACACTTTTTTGCCTAACTCCTAATTTTTCATCTCCAGAAATTTGCTGTGTAGGAAGGAACCCACATTGCAGCAGCAGAACATGATGAAGAGTTCTTTGTGGGTTCATATACAGGAATACCTTCAGTCTGTTTTAAGACAACATTACACATCTGACTTCCACCAGTCAGCTAATTTGTGTTTGCCCTGGAGGTGTACATTCCTGACCAAGACTCGATCTCCTTCCCATAAGATGGTGTTCACAATGTGCTTATCAAATCTTGCTTTGTTGTGATCCACTGTCTTCTTTGCACTCTTTGCTTGCTGAAGACCTCAGGTTATGGACATACTGCGAGTATGATTCTGGCTAGGCTAGGCTGATGGGCAGACACCTGAACGGGTTGTCACCAGAACACCAATTCAATGACTAAATCCTGTCACTTTATTTTTAGTACAATTATAAGCATGTACTAAGAGTTTAACAATCTCACTGTTGACTCTTTTTTTTTTATTATTCTTGAGGATTCCAAGCATGTTAAGTAGAGTCCTGTTCAAACACTCAGCAGGATTCCCCCTTGGATGATATGGTGTGATTCTTACTTTCTGCGTACCAGTGAGATCGCAAAACTCTCTTATAATCCTGGACTCAAAGTCAGGCCCTTGCTCACTATGGAGCTTCTCGGGGATGCCATAGTGGACAAATAGACCTCAAATCAGAGAAGGGCCATACCATGGCCACCTCCAATAGCATTGGTTATTCAAAATGCTGGACCTGGAAGATGCCAACTTGCAAATCCCTCCTTAATTTCAGGAAAGATTAAAAGGTTCTCTTCAAGACAAAGAAGTGCTGCTAAGTTATGCTGTGCTGTTGCTGTCTACTGCAGTGCTAAGAAAAATGTGCTAGCCCAAGATGTGCTAAGCTGCTGTTGTTGTACTAATGGGAAACAAGGAAGTTCTGCAATAAGTGAATTTGGGGAGTTTGGAAACTGCCACAGCAATAACGACCACAAGCTTAGTGCCCCCATCTTCTGCAACAACTTCAGAACCTTCTCTTCAGTGATCCTCCATTTGCGAGTTCCAAACTCCTAGGATTTTCAGGATCCAGGTTGTCTGGATCTTCTGCACAGATTTCAGAACCTTCACCTTCAATGCCCCTCTGTTTGCGTGTTTACAGGACCTTCTCGGTTTTCAGGAGTTCAGTGTTCACCAGTTCAAGACTGTGAAATGGATCAGACTCCTTTCTTCCCACTGCAACATGGCCCAGGTCAACAAGTGGAAAACTTCGCCACTCAGACTCAGCACATGACCAGGTGAATGTAAATATCCCTCTTTCCAGAAACCATTGGCATTAGTGTGTAATGTCAGTTTATAATTATCTAATTTACAGTAGATTCTATATAACTGATGTTAATAACAAAAAACTTATTGATTTATTTGTTGAATCTAGAATAAGGTTTACCTTATTACTTCCAGGAAACTTCAGTTTATCTTTTCATAAGATAATCTCAATAGTAACATCCAACTCAAATCACTTGCATTTATCAGTCTTTTGCATTTTTATCCATTCATTTTATCCATTTAGTAGTTATTAGTTACTCTTGTCTATCCCTTTGTTAATAAAACCCCTTTTATTACATGTGTCTTCATTGTGTTAATAATACAGTAAGAGGCTTTACAAGTTAATGATATCTCACAAATTCTTCAGAGTGGTCAGACTACAACTTCCAATGATTTATGTAATTCTTATTTATTCAACAATCTTCCATGATAACTGTCAAGGTGAAATTCCTGGCTGATGCCCCATAAAATAGTATGACCAAAACAAAATATTAAAGGGGTCCTATTATGCTCTTTTACAAAGTCTTGATTTTGTTTTGGGGTGTACTGCATGCTCTCATGCTTGGTGGTTCGAAAAAGGCATTATTTTTCACATAATTTACATTATTACAATACCTTTCTCCCCAGCCTGACACAAATGGCTCGATTAGTTCCGGGTTTGATGAAGGCCTGCCTTCCAAAAATGGAATGTGTTGTGATTGGTTAGCTGTACCAGTGAATTGTGATTGGCAAACAGCTTAGACGGTGTTTCAATATTGCCCCGCCCCTTGCCAAAGCAGGATGGCGTCAATATTGCCATATCAATCTGAGCCGAATTCAGACCCCTAGAATACTGAACAAGAGGATCACGCAGAACCTTTGCATGCACGGATATTGAAAGACATATTAGAGTGGTAACGTTTTTGGGGGGGGGGCTAAATAATGCTTTAGGTAAGATTTCAACAACCGCTTAATAATAACTGCTTTTCCTTTGTACAGATAAGTGTCTCAGATAAGTAATATGTATTATGTTAATTGTTCTTTAATTCTAACATAATAACATGAATTGCAGTGAAACTCTTATACAGTTGAATTTATTTATACCATAGTCCAGAGTTTCCCACAGACACTCTATTTGTGGCGGCGTATATATATATATATACATACAAATTCATTCTCTGCCAGCAGGAGGCACTGTTGGAGTGGTAGAGATCGAGGTTTCCCCGGTAACGCTGTACACAAAGCAGGCTCACAAACTCTGCTTTATCAGACATTATATGCAAGATGAAATGAAAATGACATCCAAAATTTTCTGAAGACAGTCGGTTTCCTTCAGAAATACAGTGATATAAAAACACCCTCACCGGGTTTCGATTTTGAAATGCGCAGTGCCCATGTTTATTTAACAAAGTCAACGCCTTTTGGAAAATCTATTTGTGGTGGTCAGTTTTGATATTGTGGCGGGTGCCACAAATAAATCAATGTATGGGAAACACTGTAGTCTCATAATTGAAGTGTAAATTTTGCAGATTACATCTTTGTCAAGTCTTGTACTGTCAGCAATTTATAAAAACGTTTTCATAATTGTAACATACATATTTACATACATAATTATTCAGATGCATGTGTAATAACTTGTGAAAACTTGATGCTACAGCAGCACTTCTTCGTCGTCGTCGCCTTGTCTGATGCACTCAACCAAGCGTTCTAACCACGACCTCGCCCCTCCCCACTTCCCAACCATTCGAATTTCCGTAGGCGGGATTTATTTTAATTATATTCTAATGGGCTGCTTTGTGATATCACAACACCCGAAAAACAATGCTGTAGCCCAACGAGTCATTCGTTGTAGTTCTTGAAAAGGGATTTTTTTAAAAAACTAAATATCATGGACTTTGAGATTTGTAACTTTGTAGATCTTTTTAAGCCCGAACATATACACTACACACTGATTAAAATTCAAAAAGTGAAAAAGCATAATAGGACCCCTTTAATATATATAAGCCCAAAGCCATTACAGTTGTGGTGCTATTTAAATGTGTGAGGCTATCCAACACTGATATCACCACACGAACCATCTTAGGCCAATAAAAAACGTTTTCCAAACAAGGTCTAAGGTTCGTTCCACACACATGTGGCCCATATTTGTCATACAGTCTTTTCAGAATCAAGGTCTCAAACTCTCAGGATGCACAAGTTGGTGTTAAGTTTGCATACCCTCCTGCTGCTTCCGGTAAAGAATGTCATTCAGAAGTTTGTTCCATTCTCTCAACAGAAGACAGAGTTCAGGTAGTTCTTTCCTGAGAGGTGGGGGAATGGTTTCTCCTAATTTAATTTAAGTACCTCACGGATGCAGGTGTCTGCTTTTTGTTTTTCTCTTAGCTCATCTGGTGCAATTGGGGCTATGACAGGTAAGCCATCGAGATGGTCCTCCTCTTCAAAGTCTTCAGAAAGAGCCTTCAGATGGTGGGCAAGGGACACAACAAAAACAGTTTTGGGCGATGTCTCCCCAGGTGGATTATTGACCACTAGATGAACTGTTTTTGTGAAAGTGTTTATCGCAGAGGGATTTAATGGTGTTCTCATTTACAGTCACATGCTAAGGCTCCAAATGCCTCTTTGTAAACGGTTGTGTTCTCGCCATCTCCTTCTGTGATAATCTGTCATCAGCTAATCTGCAGTGTGGCTGCCTGGACTGTCCTTCTGCATCCTGGTTTTGTTTCCCTGCTCTATACTGCACCTGGAAGTCAAACATCAACAGAGCAGCCAATCGGTAGCTTGTGGCATCAAGCTTAGTGGAGGTGAGGAAATATGTTAGTGGACTGCTGTCTGTGACAACAAGGAATGGGCTGCCATACAGGTAATCCTGGAACTTTTCTGTTATGGCGCATTTAAGAGCAAAGAACTCTAATTTTTGGGCAGGGTACCTGCTTTTACTGCCCATAGCTTGCATAAACAATGATCCGTTTCTGACCTTGTTGCTCCTGGTAAAGGGCGATGCCCAAGCCTGTGGTGCTGGCATCTGTGTGTAATATGAATGGTAACTTTCACTTTCTTAATGGTGCGTATACAGCAGTGAGGTTGTTGAGTGACTTAACGATCTTTGAGTAATCTTTGATGAATCTGCAGTAGCAGCCACAAAATCCCAAGAAGGTTCTCAATGCTTTCAAAGTGGGTTTTGGCCAGGTTTTTTAATGCTGCTATCTTCTCTGGATCTGTTTCAATGCCCTTTTCAGACACAGTGGCTACGTTTACATGGACAACAATACTCCGATTTTAATATGATTAAGACAACACTCTGATTAAGAATCTACCATGTAAACAGAGATTTTTGATTACCTTAATCCGGCTAAAGTCATAATCGAAGTAAACACAAATCGAATTAAGACATGTAATAGAAATAATGTGAAGAATAATCGTATTCCTATTTAGTCACATTATCGAGGTGCAGTACAGATATGTACACACCTTAATCAAATTATTACCATCGTGTAGGACTTTTCGCCGTATTTTCCGACAGGATATACACACGCCATTGGTCAACCGTTTGACGGCAAATAAAAGAGCTTCAACACCGCCGTTGTCTGTATGCACGTACAAATAAGTAACTGCACTTGAAGCTTCCATAAAATTAAAAATGAAACACCCAAAACTGTATATGGCATCATCACGAAGATGAACTATATGTTTATATGTAAAATTCTGGCGGGGACGTCGGATGGCGTCACGTGGGGACGTAATGACGTGTGCCATTAATCAATCTATGTACTGTAACATGTAAAATGGGAACATGAAAGGATTATTCTAAAACCAACTCATGTAAACACCTTAATCATAATATTGTCTTATTCAGAATAAGGTAAATAATTAGATTACTGGTGTCCATGTAAACATATCTACTGTACTTGACTGTACTTCACAGATGTCTGAAAGAACTTCAGAGCTTCAGGCCATACTCCTTTAATTTGTTGAGTACTCGCACCAGCCTCTCCTCATATTCTTCCAGTGTTGGGGAGAAAATGATAAGATCATCAGAAAGACTAGTGTTTGCTTCAAGTTTAGCTCTCTTATACATGGCTCCATGAGCCTCTGGAATATACTAGGAGGCTTATTACTACATCCTACTGAACTCGAAGGATCCTAGCGGGTAAACAAAGCCAGTTTTATGTTTGTCTGCTTTCTCTATTTCAATTTGATAAAAACCAGAACTGAGATCCAGTACCGAGAACCATCTGGACTCAGTGCAGAAAAAAGATTCTTCTAAATTGGGGCAAGGTGTAGGAGTCCTTTATCATCTGGAGGTTCAGTTTCCTGTAATCGACACACAGTCTGAAATAACCATTCTTTTTCCTGATGACTACAATTGGTGAGGAGAAAGGGGATTCAGATTCATGGATGATGTCTGCATATAGAAGTTGCTGGAGATGGTTACACACAGCTACTGTGTCTTTAGGGTGTATGGGCCTCTCTCTATGCTTAAACTGTGTTTCATTTTTGAGGTTTATACGATGTTTAATTTTGTCAGTGCGACCAAAATGAAACTCATGCTGTGCAAGCACTTCTGGTATGGAGTTCAGTCTTCCAATTATCCTCACTCACTGGGTACTGGAGAGTTTCCAAAGTAAAAGCTGAGTTTTGGTTTGTGATCAAGCTTTGTTTGGAAGTCTTACTTGGAAGATTCAGTGGGCTAAACACTCTTGATGGCAAGAATCTCTGCTTTCACTGCCTTTGGAAACTTTTTAACTGGAACATAAAACCTGACCAAACAGATGTTGTTCACAAGTGTTCCGTTTAGGATGCAGACCAGGTAAGTATTATTATTTCTTTCTCTTAGTGTCTTTAATTTGACTTTTATCAAGTTAAACAACATTAAAACTCAATTTCTCAGCTTCCTCCGTTTGTGTACAAATTCTGCTCGCTACTGCTGCACACACACTCCAAGGGGAAGCGTCAGGACAACTCTATACAAGTGCTTGTGTTTTTATGAACCCTTAGTTAAATGTAAGACATTTTAACTTATTCATACATTATGAAATAGCATATATATTATCTTTGTCTTATTGCAATATTATGAATTTCAGAATTTCAATATTATGCTTTTTTTCATTGAGGGACAATTCAAAATAAGGGTAATCAGCATAATGCCACAAGTTTCTTTCTTCTGTGAAACTTAAAGGAAGATATTCTGAGAAAGTTTCAGTGTTTTGTTGTTGTTGTTGTTTTTGTTTTTGTCCATACAATGGAAGACAATAGGGTCCAATATTTGCAGCTACATGAGGATGAGTCACTTCTGTGGTGAAATAAGTACTACAGAAAAACAAATGTAATTTCTATCTGTTTTTCTTGTATTTACAGTGTTTTATTATTGCTTTTGTTGTTCGGTTTAGTAACTTGTGATTTTGTTACATCTGGAGTTCACTTTCTACTCAAAATGACACATTTATACTCAGAAATGAACCACTGAATGTTACCATCATTGTGTATTGTGTTCCAAGTATTGAGGTCTCTGTGTCTGGATGAGTGTCGCAATACTAATTTTGTAGATATGGTGTCTGTGATATCTATTGTATAATTTACTTAAATGTTTCTAAGTAACATACAATTTAAAACCATGGTTTAATTAGATGTTATATTAAGTAAAGTCAAAGAATTGTCAAGCAAGCTTTGATTAAGTAAACATTACTGAAACTATTACTGGCCAAACTAGTTACTTATTTTCTTTGTTAAATGTACTTAATTTAGATGAGTAGATTTAACTTAATTCTATATGTGAAATTATATATGTAATATTTACTTAATTTATTCATGATTAAGTTGAATAGTAAGTAGATTGTACAGAACTGTAGCAGTAAAAATTATTTAAAATGTGTTGAGTAAATGATGACAATTTTATTAATTTATTTTTTGGATGAACTATCTCTTTAACGTATTGAACATGGGATGTACAGTAGCAATATTATCTCATGAGTATGTATTTTACATAAAATGCGGTTCTACCAAATGTATAATACTGGCATATTTACAGCATCTAAACCATAAATCATTTACGTATGAATAACTTCACAGATGAACAAATGTTTTTGAATGCTTCTTCATTGATGAATATTTAATTTCTAGAAATAATTGGTTGCTTTTATTATATTTGTACTCAATGAGATTGTTTTAATCACATTTATTTACCACAGTTGGTTAGTTTACTTACTTTGAAAGTTTAACCTCTGTTCTGAATGACTTCTGTCAACATGTTTCAAAAGTACAGTACAGACCTTCTGTTCACATCTGTAGCTTTATGCCCTACACCATGTTTTAGTTTAGTTTATTAAAATGTGCCATTAAAGACACATTTAGTCAGTCTGACCCTGATTTGATTAACCACTGACAGACATTTTAATATGAATCTAAAATTTCAGAGTGAAAATAAGTAATCTCAACGGCAAAGACTTAACAAAAGAACAATTCAACAAAGGCACAATTGAAATATCCATCATTTATTCTTCTTTTGATTGAAGGTCTCTAAGGTGTTGCCACAGAATACTCGACTCAAACCCTGCAAACGTCAAGAAGACTTATCAAGCGGCTGCAGGCTTGGAGACAGACTTTTGATCAATAATTAGAGAAGCCTTTACGTCCTGAGGCCAGGCTGAGCGGCACACAAGACCCTGCAGTGACGTCTGCAAATGCTGCCACTTGCATACATAAAGCCAGGAGCTCTCGACAGAATAAAGCTCTCTCTTTTTTTTGCAACCCTGTTAGCAATTAGCACATTTCAATGCTGAGCCACAAGGGTACCTCAAGGAGTTCCTGTGATGTCCAAGACTTCATCTACAGCATTTTTTTTTTTTATAATGAAACAGTGCTCGCTGTAATTAACCGGGATGTTGCCCTAGACAACTGTGTGTGCCCGCAGCGAGTTTAGGCTGGGTATGTGATGGAATGAGTGAAATTCATGAAAAATAAGCAGGATTAATGACCTTAATTAAACATTGTAATGGAGCAGTGGCTGAGAGTTGACAGATGAGGTCCTAAGCCTTGTTCTTGTACTGCTTGCTGAGCGCTTCAGAAATATTACTCAAAGCCTATAAGCGCTTCACGAAACACATTAATAGAGGCTGCTCTAACACAAATATAACTGTGTAAGGTTGTTAATGTGGATGGTGATTATCAGTGATGCTTGAAGAACCTATCTGTCTATCTATCTATCTATCTATCTATAGTCCACTCAAAAAAACAAAATATCAATGTGATAAATCTTGCTATAAACATAACATTGTGCAAAAAAACATGCTAAAAAAACCTATTTACAGGAATTTACGGGATTAAAGAGTTATTTTAAAATAAATTACTGTAGTTAGAAGTTTACTGTGAATTCAATGCATGCTGGGTCATTTTCTTATAAATGACTGTAAATGAACAGCAGAATGATGCTAACATCACAGTAATTTACTGCTCTTGTTTTACTGTGAATTCACATCATAAAGTTGTCTTTAAGAGAAATTGTGTTGTTTACTACTGTAATTGGTTTGAAGTCACCGTAATGGTGATTAGTGTTTAATGGTGCATTTGTTTGGGATCTTGGACCTTGTATATTCATATTTAAAGTTCTGATCTAGTCATGTCAGAAGTGTGACAAATTAAAACATTTCTCAGAATGATGACAAGCTAGAATATGAAATAAGCTCATTGGCTGACATTAAGTTAGTTGAACTAATCTTACCATGAACATGAAGATTTTATTTTTGCATTATTTAAGCATGAAGATTAATCAATAACTTATTTCATATTCATAACTGTTTGTGGATGGATCTTTCTGCTGAGATACGTCTTTGAAAGATGTGACATCAATACTTGATATTCTGGGGCATACTTCACAGTACATATGCACTGTAGAAACAATACGATGCTGTTTGTTTACAAGACATTTCTGAGAGTGCAGTTAGTTACAAGAGAAGTCCTACTGTGAAATTACTGTGAAAGAAATGCAGTTATTAACCTGGAAAATACTGTGATTTCACACTAAAATTTTTAACAGTGTAGGATACATGTAGCTACCAGTAGTACGTTTACAAATTCTAAAATATAAAATAAATCTCATAAAGTAAGAAATCTTCTTGGACTGTGTCACCTTCTTGATTTCAGGATTTCAGCATGTTGTGGCTCAGAGAAATATTTCTGACTCTATGAGCGACGGGTCGTGACTCTTTCCTGACTGATAATTTAAAAATAAACTAATCACAATTCTGTATTTTTGTCAGTATATCAGCAACGGTGGCGTATTTTGATTTGTGTGTGGGACAGCGCTTCAGGCTGAACATTGTGAGCCCTGTTGCTTGACTAGAGGGAGGGATAATATTTAACGCTTATTTGATATCATAGGACAGGGAGGATTCAGAGTGACATACCCTCAGATAGATTACTGCAGGCACTGTTTTCAGCAAATGTGATGCAAGATCACATAATTTTTAGACAGTAAAAAAGACAGAGGGTCTGGAGGCCCCTTAAAGCGATAGTTCACCCAAAAAATGAAAATTCTGTCACCATTTACTCATCACTTACTTTTCCAAACCTGTTGAGCAGAAAAGAAGATATTTTTAAGAATGATGGTAACAACAGCTGCTGGTACCCATTGACTCCCATTGCGCTGTGGTCCAAGTCAATGGCCAACACTATTCAAAATATCATATTTTGTCTTCAACAGAAGAAAGAAACTCATACAGGTCTGGAACAACATAAGGGTGAGCAAATGATGACAAAAAATAATTTTTGGGTGAAGTATTTCTTTAAATATGGCCTAACATTGCCTGTGACTCAAAGACTGTTTCTATAGGACAAGACAAAAATATACTCGTTATATAAGACTATGTGACAGAACATATTACAGAGGCAAAAACGACTTACGGTTGAACTTAAAAATTGAAACTGAGCGACCAGGACAATTGAGGATATAAGCTAAGAGAACATCATCAGAAAAGTGCTTTGCTTAATAAGCCAAAGCAATTTGTTGAAGCCCCATGGTGTTTTCACGGGGTCTGTAAAACAGTCAACAGAATTGAAGAGCCAAACAAGCCTCTCTCGTAGATAATATGGCATCATTTGAGTAATGTACCTACACTAGAGCATTGCTTTGTAAGATATGACTCTTTCATTCTCTCCCGAGTCTGTTTGTGTGGTCTCCTGACATTTTTTTCTCTTGTATCGTGCCTGTGCTTGGCTTCTGGCCTGTCTCGTGGGATCACAGAGCCTCCCCGGTTCAATGGAACATCCTGGTGGAGAGACTTGAATGTTTAGAGCTTGTGCTGGAACCTGGCTGTCAAGTCCACTGAGGGCAGCTATCTCTCAGGTAGACCTTGGCCAGCATGGTCTTCTACATAATTCATCAGGACAGGCAGGCAAGCCTACATCTGCCAGTTCCACAGAGCCACTTGTTCTTCATCAGCCTGCCTCTCAAGCACATGTAAGGAAATCATGTGCATTTACTGATAAATGCAAAGGTATTTAGTAGGGCTAAGTAGCTTGTGCCATGTAAATTTAATGTAATGTGATTGAATATGATTAAATATTTATACACACATGCACGTATATGTAGAAAGAGAGAGTAAAAATAGCAATATTGTGAAATATTATTACACTTTTTTATTGTAAGATATACTGTATTTATTGCTGTGATCAAAGCTGAATTTTCAGCATCATTACTCCAGTCTTCAGTGTCACATTGAAGAAAATTCTTCTAATATCCTGATTTGCTGCTCAAGAAACATTGTTTATTATTATCAATGTTGAAATATTTTTGCTACATAATATTTTTGTGGAAACCATAATATACTACAAAAGATTTTTTGACGTCAATTAGTCAATACTACCCTCACAGCTGACTAAAATGAGTGCTAATGTATTAGCAGTATTTTTCTCTCTCTGTGGAGAAAAAAATGCTTCATTATATTTTAGAAACTTTAATGTTCTTAATAAACTATCGAGGAGGGTCGGCATCAAACAAGGCCAAACTGTCTACAGTCTTCTCAACTAGGTTGTTTTTCAGGCTCATTAGACCGGAGGAGACGAATATGAGAAGCGGTCAGCAATAAACACATTTAATTATAAACGCAGAACACAAAGGTCTGAAGACATGTTTTTCAAAGTACATTTATCTGGGGGGCAATGCTACAGCCAAGACAAATTAAACCAATTAAAAATAGTGCAGCTGCCTGGAGGTTTATTTGACTTTTCTAATGCCATTTTTTGTCTATTTGATGATTTACTGACTAGCCACAATTATCAAATATTTAAAAGATCACAATATTTAATTTTTCAGCAAATAATAATATTGTATAAAATGAATTGCAATTCATTTGATTACTCAGCGTATCATGAAATTAACCTGACTACATTTTTTAATGAATTGTTATAATTTCTTAAACTGTCTGCATTATTATAAACCTTATAGTTGCTCTGTGATTCCATTCCTGAGCTTGTTCCAGCAAAACATGATATTCACAGTTGACAGTAGCCTGATAGAGAAGCAGTAGAAGGCTTGACAGGCTTTTTTTGGCTCCCCCACTGGGACATGGGTTAGTCTGTAACACAGTTTAAAATTTGGCTTTGACACTAGTGTTTTCAGGCTTTTCAGAACTGCCAACAAAAACCCTGCTGTAGGGGAGTCCAGGAGCAACTGCGTTTTTGCATGTTTTAAATTGTCATTCCTAAATCACAGACTGCTTCAAATCTACATGTCAACTTAAAAACATATACTGTCAAATGAGATCACATTGGAAATCTGGGAAATCTTCAAAAACAAATGTACTTGACTTGTATTATATTAGACTAATATTCTTTTAAATTCTGAATCATGCAGTGAATGGGTGCCGTCAGACCCAAAAAAGAAAGAGTGCACTAAAATATACTTTATTTCAGTACACTTCCATAATGTATTTAAAGTGCTCACTAATTTTGTATTTAATATACTAAAAAATATTTAATATAATAAAAAATTGTTAAAATTATTATATTTTTTAAGATAATCTTCTGAAAATCTGAATGTACTCAACTGTGCTATTTTGGGACACAATGAATATGAATTAAAATGTGCTTTTGACATACTTTGTTAAAAAAAAAAAAAAAAGTATTTAGTTACCACTTGTAGTACAATTGAAACCATCTTTCATACACTTTTAAATATACTCATCAATACACTTATTAATTATTTCATGTTTCAAGTGTATGGAAATTATGTCAACATTCCCTTTATGATACACTAAACAACATGTTTATGGTATCTTTAAATAGTACAGTCAATTACACTATTAATATGTCATTAGTAGCACTTTTTTCCACATTAAAAATATAGCACTTCAAGTTCTACATGTTGTATACTTACTGTTAAATTGTGAATTTTGGTACACATCTAAACATGTATGAATGAATAATCTAATCATGTGCTAGTGCATTTATAGCAGCCTAAGCACAGTAACCTATATGGTTTTACTTAAGTAATGCATTTCTACTGTATTTTCCATGAAAATCCAGATAGAACTTAGTGATAGTATGTATAAAAATCCACTAAAATTTGATTTAATGCAATCGTAGCACACTTTTAAGCACATATAAGCATAATTATAAAACACTCCTGGTACTTTATCTGGCTACACTTAAAATCAATGTAAGTGTTAGCACTAATTAGGGTATTTAGAAGTAGCACAGTTGGGAAAATGCAGTCATAACTATTACATTACTAATATATATATTTTTAAATAAAATTGATTTCATTTTAACTTAGGATAACTATATAAAAGTGTACTAACATTGAACTAATTTTTAAATCATTCAAAGCACACTTTTAAGAAATACACTTATAAAAGTCCTCTGTATAGTAGTAGTGCAGTTGTATACTTTATTTCACTGCACTAAAAATCAGTTTAAAGGGATAGTTCACCTGAAAATTCTGTCATCATTTACTTACTCTCAAGTAGTTCCAAACCTGTATGAATGTCTTTGTTCTGCCGAACACAAAGGAAAATATTTTGAAGAAAGTTTGTAACCAGGCTGTTTTGGGGCACCATTGACTTCCATAGTAGGAAAAAAAAATACTATGGAAGTCAATGGTGCCCCAGAACTGCTCTGTTTCCCACATTCTTCAGAATATCTTCCTTTGTGTTCAGCAGTACAAAGACATTCATTGAGGGTGAATAAATGATGACAGAATTTTCATTTTTGGGTGAACTATCCTTTTAATATAAGTGGTATTTAGTATACTTTTGCAATTGGACTGAAGTACTGCTAAAGTAGATATATACGTTCAGTTAATCTATTTATAGTGTATAACTTTTACAATTTTATTTAGCACAAAAAAAAAAAAAGAATGTACTACAAATGTACTTGCTTGTATTTAAGTTTTTTTTTTTTTTTTTGTGTGCATTCAAGTTTACTTTATTTTTACCTGGGGAATGGGACTTGAAACAAATTATCCACACCACTCCAGTCTATCAATTAACATCTTGTGTAGAGAAAAACTGCATGTTTGTAAAAACAAATCTACATTTCATAAAATGTTAACTGATGGACTGGAGTGGTGTGGATTACTTGTGGATTATTGTGATGTTTTTATCAGCTGTTTGGACTCTCATTCTGACGGCACCCA
>JAFVLL020023970.1:0-59349 GCA_021397915.2 Tor tambroides
CCCGAAAAAAGGGACTCGAGCTCTCCGTCCCATATTAGATCTTCGTGCACTGAACAAATACCTAAGGAAGTACAAGTTCAGAATGCTCACTCATTCTACACTTCTGAAATTGGTGCGCCCAGGCGATTGGTTTACCTCAATCGACCTGAAGGATGCATATTTTCACATAAGAATATATCCACCCCACAGGAAATTTCTGAGGTTTGCATTCCTTGGCATGGCATAAGAATATCTAGTCCTTCCCTTTGGCCTGTCCCTCAGCCCGAGGGTATTCGTGAAGTGTACAGAAGCGACCCTAACTCCGCTCAGGGAGAAAAGCATTTGTCTTGCTACTTACATAGATGATTGGGTGGTGACAGCTCAATCAGAGCACAAAGTGAGAGATCACACAGCTATGCTCCTAGATCATCTACGGAAACTGGGATTAAAGTTAAACACTGAAAAGAGTGTTTTAGTTCCCAGACAGTCAATAACATATCTGGGGTTGTTACTGGACTCAGTGACATTCAGAGCGCGACTGTCAAAGGAGAGAGTAATAAAATTTGCGCAATGTCTGGCCGAATTTTGGAAAGGGAACCGTATTTCTTTTCGCATATGCCTCAGACTATTAGGTCTGATGGCCTCAGCTCTAATAGTCATTCCCTTAGGCAGACTATTTATGAGAGAGTTTCAATGCTGGGTAGCCTCACTGAGACTGGACCCGTTATGGCACTCCCGGAGGAGAGTGAGAGTGACATCAGCGGCAGCTTTGGCACTGCGTCATTGGAGGCGCCCGTGCTTTCTGGTGCAAGGGGTAATTATGAGCGTTGTCCAGGCCAGGAAGGTCATAACGACGGACACATTGTTGTCCGGCTAGGGGGGCATTCACGAGGGCAGGGCAGTGAACGGGAGATGGGGTCCCCATCTGAGCCACTGTCACATAAACTACTTGGAAATGCTGGCCGTCTTTCTAACGCTGAAGCATTTTCTTCCTTTTCTGAAAGGTCATCATGTTCTCGTGAGAACGGACAACACTACAGTTGTGGCTTACATAAACCGACAGGGAGGTCTAAGATCACTCCCCTTGCACATGTTAGCACGCAAACTGATTTTGTGGAGCAATGCCAGTCTTTTATCCCTGAGGGCGACGCACGTACAGGGTATCATGAACCGGGGTGCAGATCTGCTGTCCAGGGGAAATCCCCTTTATGGAAAGTGGAAGCTGAACACAGAAGTGGTCGATCAACTTTGGAGCATATACGGCACAGCATCAGTGGAACTGTTCGCGTCGCAGGACAATGCTCAGTGCCATCTGTTCTTCTCTCTGAAGGATCAGAGTATGCCTCTGGGAATAGATGCACTGGTGCACGAGTGGGCTTGCACTCTCCTTTACTCGTTCCCACCGATAGCGTTGATACCCCCAGCCCTTCACAGAGTGAGGGAGGAGGGACTGAAAATGATACTGTTGGCTCCATGGTGGCCAGGGAAATATTGGCTGGCGGAGATTATACATATGCTGTAAGCAGAGCCATGGTCCCTGCTGCTGCACAGAGATCTGCTGTCACAGGCAGGGTGGGAGATATTTCATCCTCATCCAGAACGCCTGGCACTGTGGGCTTGGCCAGTGAATGGCTAAATATGAATGCGGCTAGTCTGCCAGACAGTGTCATCAGAATTATACAGAATCGTAGGGCCCTGTCTACTCGGTCACTCTATGAATGTAAATGGGGCGTGTTTAAACGTTGGTGTGCGGCTAGACACGTAAACAACTTTTCAGTGTTAGGTGGCAGTTATTCTAGCTTTTCTGCAAGATCTGATAGATCAGGGTAAAGCGTTCTCAACCATAAAGGTGTTTCTGGCCGCGATATCAGCCTGTCATGTAGGTTTTGATAACAAAACTGTTGGACAACACCCTTTGGTATGTCGGTTTATGAAGGGCGCGCGTCATGCTTTACCAGTCTCAAAACCGATTTCTCCTTCATGGGATCTGGTTCTGGTGCTTGATGCACTTTCTGTGACTCCATTTGAGCCACTGGACAAGGCTGACTTGAAATTATTATCGTTTAAGATGGCGCTGCTGTTAGCTTTGGCTTCAGCGAAGCGTGTAAGTGAAATTCACGCACTTTCGGTGCATTCAGAGTGTATGCAATTTATGCCAGGGG
Organism: Tor tambroides; assembly: GCA_021397915.2. Taxonomy (NCBI): domain Eukaryota; kingdom Metazoa; phylum Chordata; class Actinopteri; order Cypriniformes; family Cyprinidae; genus Tor; species Tor tambroides. Next base: position 2,142 of record JAFVLL020023970.1, read on the forward strand.
ATGCAGGGGTGCTTTTGAAAGCTAATCCTGCTTTTATGCCCAAGGTGGTCAATTCTATTACTTCTCTTGAGTTAAGAGCCTTTAACCCGCCGCCTTCTGCGTCAGCAGAACAGCAAAGGCTGAATACGTTATGTCCGGAGAACTAAAGGGTTCAGAGAGAGTGATCAGCTGTTTGTGTCTTGGGTGAAGCCGCATACGGGGAAGCCGATTACTAAACAGCATTTATCCCACTGGATAGTGGAGGCAATTTCTCTTGCATATTCCAATAAGGGTCTTACGCGTCCGTCTGGTTTATGTGCCCACTCAACAAGAGGAATGTTGACATCATGGGCTCTCTTTAAAGGGGTCACGTTACAAGATATCTGTGACGCCGCGAGTTGGTCCACACCGCACACATTTGCAAGGTTCTATAAACTGGATGTTACAGCTCAAACGTTTGCACATACCATATTGAGCATTGGATCCTGAGGATTCACTTAATCAGCCCTATAGTAGTTTCTTTGGTTGGCAGGAGGCATTAAAACAGACTATCTGGCAATACGGGAGTTAGGATATCCCATAGTGAGACACCGAAACGTATGCTTGAAAGAGAACAATAGGTTACTTGCGTAACCCCGGTTCTCTGATAGCATTAAGTGAGGTGTCTCACCAGATCACCCTCCTTGCTGTGTGAAGCGAGGAAGAGGTGTGCTTGTTTTGAATGTCATGATGACGTCGCGTCGCTCCTTTTATACCGGGGGAGGGAGCCACTCCCTGAAACGACGTCATGTCTGCCAGCCAACTGGGGCTGGCGTAATGGAATTGGGCTTCTGAGGAATACGCAGAAGGGGCGTATCCCATAGTGAGACACCTCACTTAATGCTATCAGAGAACCGGGGTTAAGCAAGTAACCTATTGTTTTACGACTTTTTTTATTTTATTTTGCTTTTCCATATTGCTGTTGAAAAGTTGTGCAATAGCTCATTAGCACCTCTATAGCACCGGATAGCAAAGTATGGCATTATCAGTACAACAGTGGTATAGGTACATCTGTGTAATCATGGGTCTACTAAGGAAATAATGTGTTTTTTAAATAAAACACATAGGGGGTGTGTACACAAACTCCAAGAGGAGAAGGGAGAACCATGCTCAACAGGTTGATGAGAGGCCTGTTGTGGCTGGTGAGGCTGCTGATGGTAGTGGGGCAAGAATAGAAGAGAAAACAAGAAAGAGGAAGAGGCTTTGGAGGTGGGTGGCACTCTCGAAGAAAAAAGTATGACATCATACAGGCTGAGAAGCTGTACCAGATGCCTGTAGCGGGAACGGGAACATACCAGAGACGAACATACGGTAAAATAATTTTTTTTATATGTTTTTAGATATTGAGGAAACATGCTAACTTCACATACTTGTTTCTCTCTCTCTCGACAAAAGAAAAAAAAACAAAAAAAACAAAAACAAAAAAACAATGCTACAGCCAGTTATTCTACTTGGAAATATGTGTTCTGAGTCATAATGTCTGTTTTTGTGAAACTGATCTAAGGATAGATTTCTTAGATGTCACTGTATTTGATTGATTTACATTGTTGAGAAAAATTTGATTTTCAAGATGCCAAGTAAAAAGCGCTAAATGAAGAAACCCTCAAATATAGGTTTTATTCATGAAATTTACTTTTGCATTTTAGGTCTTTAAGCGGTTCAAGAAGTCCTCCAACCTGAAGTCCTCGACACGCTAGTGTGTTTATCACCAGGTGACAACACTGACTCTTCAGGGCGTTTATCAGCAGCTGGCAACTTTGACTCTGAGGTGAACTCCACAGCACACAATGGCACGTACTGTGAGCATTGAGATGAGAGCATTGACTCTGCAGTGAGTCTCACAGTAGATGAGGACATTGACTCCGCAGTGAGTCTCACAGTAGATGAGGACATTAACTCTACTGTGAATCTCAAAGCAGATAGGGACGATGCCTGTGCAGTGAGTCCCTGCAAACATGCTCCTGCGGGGCCCATAGTGGCTTTTTGCGGGCACATTGGGCTAGGACCAGCCCACATCAAACCTAAACGGGCCCAGTGCGGGCTTGCCAAGGCGAGGCCCACAGCTTTGGGCTCACCGCAGGCTCTCTGTGAGCAGGCCACACTATGGGACAGCCCACATTAATCCCATAATGGCCCAGTGCGGGCCAACCTGTTTGGGCCCAGAGCAACTTTTGTACCTTTGAGCCCACGCAGGTTTTGTGAAGGCAGCCCTGTAATGCAACTAGGAGAATACTAACACTGACTGGCCATTCTTTAATCACTCAATTGAACTGGAATGGTTCAAACCAAAAGACACTTTTTCAGAACCTGTTGTTTCATATAGGCCAGGGATCCTCAAATCTGGCTCACGAGATACACTTTCCTGCAGAGTTTAGTTCTAACTTCTAAACTTAATCAAACACACCTGAGCATGTCTTCAGGATCATTAGAAAATCACAGGTGGGCAAGTTTGATCAAACTTGGAGCTAAACTCTGCAGGAAAGTGGGTCTCATGAGTCATATCTGAGGTGTAACAGACATGAGCCTGTTAATAAGACTTTTGTGGGCAGTTTTCTTCCTTAACACTAGGGGTGCTAGGGTGTTTTAGGTTTTCTTAAGTAAAGCCATGTGAGTAGAGGGAGTTAGCAATAGCAAGCAGCAGTAGCCAGCATGGCTCACCTGTTTAACACGTTGTGCTGTGTCCTGGTTGGGAAATGTGTCATTTCAAGCCCAGTCTAAAGTAAGGAGTTGATGTTTTTTTGCATAGATGTTACATGTATATATGGCTAATGTTTGGATTGATGTTAAGAGTTTAAGACAGTGCATTTGTATGCATTTTAGAAGGACTCTTTATAGATTTGAATATAGATTTACTTTTACTTTACCTTTACTTTTAGTCATTTAGCAGACGCTTTTATCCAAAGCGACTTACAAATTAGAAAAAGTAACTAAAATTAAAAGTCAAAACTCTGTAAATACTATATATACACACACATTTAAGAAAATAAAGAAATTAAATAAAAATGACAAATGCATACAACAACATTTCAAAACTAAACATTTAAATGAAATAAATAAATAAATAAATAAATAAATAAATAAAGCTAAAAACAATTCAAAATATTAAAACAACAAAAGGTATGAGTATAATAATGCTTCTAACATAACACTAAGCCAAACACCAAAAAACAACGACATGTGTATGTACAGCCACACACATATACATACATATAAAAATAAATTCAATATATATATTATTTCATTACCATGTAGTATGAAGTACTAAAATAACTAAAATTAAATAAAACTAAAACTTAATAAACAACCAATACAGACATCAACACTGAGCCAAACACACGTTTTAAAACAACAACAACAACTTACTTACACAAAGTAAGAAATGGTTATAAAAACTGAAACAGAAGTGAAACAAGTAGTAGGAAAGAGGAAAAATAAAAAGCGATACTTTAAATTTAGATTTAAAGTTCTTTTCGACGTGAGACCATAGTCTGGACTATTTTTGACTGGTCCAGGTTAGGAAGAGTCTGGTGTTTGAGAGCTGTGGTGTGTTTTCATTACAAGAGGTTGGATTATTAATTTGCTATCAGCCAACTTCAGCTATGAACATTGATGTACTACAGATAAGACTTTTGCACACACCAACTTTCACATGACGAAATCGTACAATCTTACATTGCATTGTTTGCTTTCTTTTTTTTCTTCTTTTTTTGTGTACTTTTGTGTATTTACAGTTTTGGCTATATATAGCTGTATTAACCTGAATTGAATGTTTTCTATTTTAATAAATTGATTTGAAATCCCTTTGACTGCTGTACATTTTTGACCATACAGACATTAGTTATCCATTTCAGATGCATAGTGACTGTTTTTCCCAAAGACTTAAGTTATAGTATCTGAGAAGTATTGATAGTGAAACAGATGTATTGTTGTAGATCAGGGGTGTCCAAACTCGGTCCTGGAGGGCCGGTGTCCTGCAGAGTTTAGCTCCAACCCTAATTAAATACACCTGAAGCAGCTAATCAAGGTCTTACTTGGCATACTAGAAGCTTCCTTGCAGGTGTGTTGAGGCAAGTTGGAGCTAAACTCTGCAGGACACCGGCCCTCCAGGACCGAGTTTGGACAGCCCTGTTGTAGAGGGGCCAACATTTTGCCAATGAGCAAATTCTGAGGGGCCCTGCAGTGGCAGCCTGCTGGGGGCCCTTAGACTAGCCCTAAGTCGGCCCGTAAAGGGCCACTGCAGGCTTGTTTGCAGGAGTCCCAAAGTAGATGGGGACATTGCCTGTGCAGCACATCCCAAAGTGGATGTAGACAATGCCTGTGGAGTCTGTCTCAAAGTAGACGAGGGCATTGACACTGTAGTGAGTCCAGCAGCAGATAGGGACATTGCCTGTGCAACGCAGCCCAAAGTGGATAATAATAATAATTCCTTACATTTATATAGCGCTTTACATTGTGAGGGGGGATCTCCTCAACCACCACCAGCGTGCAGCATCCACCTGGATGATGCGACGGCAGCCATAGTGCACCAGAACCACACCATGCATTTATATAGCACTTTTATTGTGTATTGCCGTACACCCAGAGTGCTTTACAATCATGTGGGGGGTCTCTCCTCAACCACCACCAGTGTGCAGCATCCACTTGGATGATGCAACGGTAGCCACAGGACAACGGCGCCAGTGCGCTCACCACACACCAGCTATAGGTGGAGAGGAGAGAGAGTCATAGAGCCAATCAAGTGGATGGGGATTATTAGGAGGCCATGATAGACAAGGGCCAGTGGCGGCAATTTGCCCAGGACACCGGGGTTACACCCCTACTCTTTACGAGAAGTGTCATGGGATCCAAGAAGTCTTCTACACAACAGGATGTCTTGATGTGGTGAAGAAAACTTCTAGGAAAATTGCCTTTGACAGCAGTTTAGAGAGGTTTGTTGAAAACCAACAAACAAATAATATTAGCACTGTGCACTTTTTGTTTGCATTAACATTAAAATAATAAATAAATGATGGGGGGGTTGGGGGGCAATTTGGCCAGGACACCGGAGTTAACACCCCTACTCTTTACGAGAAGTGCCATGGGATCCAAGGAGTCTTCTACACAACAGGATGTCTTGATGTGGTGAAGAAAACTTATAGGAAAATTACCTTTGACAGCAGTTTAGAGAGGTTTGTTGAAAACCAACAAACAAATAATATTAGCACTGTGCACTTTTTGTTTGCATTAACATTAAAATAATAAATAAATTAAATCAGGAGTTAAATGGGGGCTGCCAATTGGGGGGTCGACCCTGGAGCTCATGTCAAAACTCTATTTAAACATGTAGTACATGTTGTAAGTACTACATGTTTACTACATGTTTAAATAGAGTTTTGACATGAGCTCCGAGGTCAACCCCCCCAATTGCAGTACTACCTAGAGGGAGAATAACAGAAACAGAGGGGGAGATGGGGAGGTAGAGGGAGACTGGAAGACATTGACTATAGCAGTGGTTTTCAATTCCAGTCCTCGTGCCCACCTTCACAGGATATTCCGCCATGATTCCAGTTCAAATCGAGCGTATATGTTCCATTCAAAAGGCATTAAAGTGTGCGAGACGTGAATTTAAATTGTATTTATTTACAGGGGTGTATTATGTCACACTTCACACTTCTCTAGTAAGATTTGTCTGTGTGTGACGACGCTGCATGCCATGGCGTAGCGCAAATCCGTGAATGAATGTTCCAAAGTGAAGTAAACTTCAACGGATTTCCCGTACTTAGGGAGTAGGGAGCAAAGAACAACGTGTAGGGACCATGTCAATTGGAACACAGTTCATGCATGGAGCGTTCTTCTAACGAGCTGATGATCTGAATGAGGTTTGTTAAACAAGAGAAACATGCAAAATATGCAGAGCAGGGGGGCGTGATGACTGGAATTGGGAACCGATGGACTATAGAAAGATGCATTATATATAAGTTGTTTCTTTCAGTATTTGTAGATTAAATTTGAAACATCACAGGGAGACAGAAGAAAATAATAAAAAGGTAATATATCTGAATCTTCTACCAAGAGTATGAGAGGAAGAGGGGGCCAGTACTCAGGAGTTATCTGAGGCCTTGCATTTGAGTGCTTATCAGATCTCCATGCTTATCAGTCAAACACTAACTCTTACATATCCGACATAACCTCTGTTGGGCAGCAACCTGCTTGAAGCCTTCAGTTCGTCCCCTTACATTTTTAAGCAGTTATCATTCTTTAGAAGCAATTTGTCCTCCTTCCCTAATCCCTTCATCAAAAACATCATATATTAATGAACAATAATGGTAGAAAACCTGTTTTCAATACAGACAATAACAATTCAGATTCACACACACGTATGTCAAAAACAAACTGTAAATTTGATCATTTAAAAGGTATGTAACAAAATTGCTTGTAACAAAATTAATCAGGCATAAGCAGTGGCATTGACTGAATACACATGAAAATATTTTATATAACTTTAAAATTATACATTTGTATAAAATTACAGAGCTTTAAGTGTTAAATAATGACCAAAGATATATGGTAAAGTTTAAGGTAATAATTAGGCATCTCTCCTCCTCCTCTCAGCATCTTTTTTGCACAGGATGCTGGATTCTTCTGGAATTAACATGGCTGATTTTTGTAGGCTATGCTTTATCTAGTTGATGTTAAAGTTGTTGAATGAGAATGTGAATTTAGGCTTTGAACACAATTTAATAATATTTCAGTGCTCAATATTTACTACACCCTCACCTTCGTGAAAATTATGCTGATGGATAGCCTACATGTCTTCTCTTTTCAGTGACGTTTGCAAAAGACTTCGTGATCAGCTCACATCAAGAAAAAACAAATAAATAAGTTTATTGTATGTAGCCTACTATATTTAATTCATTAAAGAAGACCTTTCTCCTTTATTTAATCTTGACACAATATTCGACCACGGTTGTTTTCTTGTGCCTTTTTCCTCTGTAATATTAGGTATCAGAAACAGCTAGGTAACGACGTTGATAATTTCAAGGTCATCGCTAAAATGGACTAATTTGCACAGTGTTGTCTAATAAATTAATTAAGTTTGTAATAACGACTGGGTATGTTATAATATACAGCACCAGAGTCCTTAACGTATACATGCTAGTTTTGTTAGGACCATTCAAACACTGCCCCCAACAAGTATTTAGACATTTTATGGATTATTTAATACATTGTAACGTTATGCATAGGAACATTACGTCAGCCAACGTGTTATGCATGGATGTGTACGGGAAATGAAGTTTTATAACATGATGTTTCCGCTTCGCCTTGGAAGAGACGGTAGACTATGAAACTACATATCCCAGAATGCACCTCACCGTCAGCCGGCGTAACGTCTAGTCTGCCAGAAACGGAAAGGAATGAGTGCGTTTCAAAAGCAGTGGATTTAAGGGTCTGAAACCTTCAGGTTTGTGATATTTAAAAATAACTTTCTCTAGAGCACTTTTCTGTTTTTCTTTATCTAGATTCAAACTAGTGCATGATATTTGACGGTTTGCAAGAGCGTGTGGATAAAACTTGCGGATATGACAGGCAGCATTACTGAATGAGACAGAAGTTCCTGTTTGAGTCGTGACTTATGGAAATGTACTGACACGTTTTGATATATATTTAACAAAAACACAAATACAGGCTAGCTGCTACAACTGTATAGAAATACAGTAAAGGCCATAGTATAGAAATCATGTATTCAACGTAATAAATAAAAATGTCATGATATTAGTAAGTATAAATACGACCTGTAAAGTAAAAAATACAATTACTTATTAGTTGATGTGTAAGACGTGTATCTGACACATTTTTAAAACAACATCGATGTTTTAGGTTAAAATGTATATTTGATATATATTATAAGTGGTCGCCTTTTCTTGTAGGCTTTAATCATCTTTTAGGCTTCACTAAACTTTAAATGGTCCAGTGTTGTGACAAAAGAATTTAGAAGACAAATATTCTATAGTTATTGAGGTTATAAAAACTCTATGCATATTAATTAGAAAAGAATTTGCAAAGTTCTAAAATAGTGTAAAACAGTCTTTAAATACTGTTATCTGGAGTAGCATGTCACATATCAACTTACCAAATACATTTCAAGTCAAGTGTTCGCCTCTCTTTCAGGTGCATCATGTGGGCACGTGTGGGTTTGATGGGTTCAGTGGCCCTTGGGTCAATGTTCTGGTCTCAAAAGAATAAGACTGAAACCTCTCCATACGAGCTTAAATTAATTCAAGTTTTATTCAGACATGGAGCGAGAACGCCACTGAAATCTATACCAGATGTTTTGGAGGTAAGAGGGCTGACTAGTGTCAATTCAGTGCCCAAAGTTTCACTATATTCAGTTAATTTTTGTGGCTTAAAATCAGTAAGGTTAAAAACACAAGAATCTAGAGAATCCACAAATATGGCATTTATTGCTAATTGTTTAAATGTCTCAGAATCATTTGTCAATCTTAACAGCATGCTTTTTTTTTTACTCCCAGACAGTGGCACTGTCATATGTCTGTAATAGTCCACATGTTGATGCCATTTATATCCAGTATGACGCATGGTTTCTGCACCCCTAGGCACAATGGGTCCCTGAGCTACTTGAAGCTCCTGCTCACACAGAAATAGACTATATGGTTACAGACCTGCAAGGGGGGCCCAGACCCCCAGCTCCTGTGGAGGACAGCTACAGAGCCAAAATATTGACAGTGAGTTTGTGTTTATGTATTTGTGCCAAATTCTTGTACTGTGTAGAGTGTGTTTTACACACAGTATTAGAAAGGGCTCAGCCTGTGGTTTGCCTACTAAAAAGCAAATTTGGTTTAAAATGGGCCATGACCAATCTAATTAACAGGTTTGGTAATTCCAGTGATTTAGAAATCTTAAAGGAAGAGTTAACCCAAAAATGCACATTTGCAGAAAATATACTCACCCTCAGGCCATTCAAGATGTAGATGAGTTTGTTTCTTCATCGAAGCAGAGTTGGAGAAATTTAACAAATTTGGTTCACTAATGGATCCACTGCAGTTGATGGATGCCGTCAGAATGAGAGTCCAAACAGCTGAAAAAAAAAAAAAAAAAAATCAAAATCCACTGTCATACTTGTTTAGAACTGTTTTGGACTGCTTTTGCTTGCAAATAGCACTTGAGCTATGCATATTTCTCTCCTGGTTCAGACAAGATGACTTCTGAAGATTGAAGTTAAAAACATCTTAATGATGGATTTTTCTTACAAACATCCAGCGTTTCACTTCACAATATGTTAACTGATGGACTGAAGTCATGTGGATTACTTGTGATGTTTTTATCAGCTGTTTAAATTCTGATGGCACCCATTGACTGCTGAGGATCCTTTGGTGAGCAAGTGATAATTTGCTAAATTTCTCCAAATTCCTATTGCTTTAATCCTACTCCATATGTTCACATTCTAGAGATTTGTGTGCTTTCAACACAGATTGGCAATGCTCCAACATGACAATGCCCCTGTGCACAAAGCCAGGTCAAAAAAGAAAAAGGTTTATTGAGTCTGGTGTAGAAGAACTTGACTGAACTGCAACAAAGCGCAGACCTGAACCCCATTGAACAGCTTTGGGATTGCAACTAAAACCCCATTACCCACATCAGTGATGCTGTTGAGTCTGAATGGCAGCAAATCCCTACAGCCATATTCTAACATACAATGGATAACTTTCAGTGAAAATGCCAAACAAACATATACTGTATGAGATGTTGTTTGGATGTCCACATCGTTTTGGCCATATAGTGTCATTTTCAGGCATGTTTGTGTCACGTTTTGAATGCATATTTGGAATAGAGTGGATTGATGGTAAATGGCCGTTTCATACCAGACGTGATGTAAACATACTTAACTGTGCTTAGATGAAAATTGTGCCAGGCTGCCATATTAAGAAAAAGAATGACTTCTGCTTCCATAGGGTGGAACTTATCCAGGTCAGCTGACCACATTGGGCATGCAACAGTTGTACGATCTTGGAGTGAGGTTACGGAAGAAATACATACAAGAAGAGCCCTTCCTCACACCTTCTTTCAATCCCAAAGAAGTTTAGTGAGTGCAGTTGACGATTCTTTATTTACATATATTCTTCTGCACCATTTGTGCTACAGACAAGAATGGCACCCTAAACTGTGTCTTATTGAGGAGAAAAATCAGTAACACTTTACCTTAAGGTTCCATTTATTAATATTAGTTAACTACTACATTAACATCTGTTAATGGTATTCCCCACTTGTAATTGTATTCCCCACTTGTAAGTCGCTTTGGATAAAAGCGTCTGCAAAATGACTAAATGTAAATGTAAACATCTAAAGCATTTTTAAATCTTAGTTTATGTTAATTTCAACATTTACTAATATGTTATTAAATGTTATATCTGTTCATATTATTTAATGGACGTGAGCTACAGTTGTATTTTTATTACTGAACGTTAATAAATTCTGTATCTTGAGGTTTGGACTCACCCTCATGTCATTCCAAACCCATAAGAATTTGGTTGTTCTTTGAGACACAAATTGAGTTCATTATATTAAGCAATCGCATCTCTTCAAGACTCCCTTTAATGTAACTAATTGGACCTTGCTATAGTTACTGAAAAATCAAATAAATTATCCTAATATTCATGAGTATGTTTATGGCTCTGAATTGCATCATTAAACTAAATGAGTAAGATGGAATATCTGCCATTTATTTACAGCGTTCGCTCTACCAACATTGTCCGCACCATTGAGTCGGCTAAGTGTTTGGTGGCAGGACTGTTCCAACAGGAACAAGCAGGTAAGGTGGCAGCTCAGGTACATTTGTTTGTGTGGTTTGGTTGAGTAATGGATGAGATGAGCATTACACACTCTGTTTGCCTTTCCGTGTTTGATTTTCTCTCACTCTAAGGTGTTGTATCCATCCTCACTGATAAGGCAGAGAAAGAAATCCTCTATCCCAACTATCATGGATGCAAGCTGCTCAAGCAGCTCATGGGGTAAAACCTGCTTTAATAATAAAACTTGCTTTAATAATAAAACTTGCTACTTTGATGATGATGATGATGATAACACATTTATAGTGAACATTCATACAGAAATGTAGCTCACAATGGAAAGTTAGTTGGAAAATATTAGTAGTAGTAGATAAAAAATTATTCTAGATATTTGGGATATTTATCAATTTATAAATGTTTCTAAATATTTAATCTTCTTTCCTTTTCCTTTTTTTATTGAGGTTTTGACATATTCTTTGTCATTTAAACAATATTCTATAAATAATAATATACTTTAATAGCAGAAATCAATAGATCTTTGCTGTGGTGCAATTTATTTATTTTTTTATTTTTAAGTTTGGGATCAATAAGAATTTTTTCTTAGCATAAAAAGTCTTTTATGCTCACCAAGGCTGCATTTATTTGGTCTGAAATACAGTAAAAACAGTAATATTGTAAGATATTATTACTATTTAAAATCACAGTTTATATTTTAATATATTTTGAAATGTAATTTATTAATGTGATGACAAAGCTGAATTTTCAGCAGCCATTACTCCAGTCTTCATTGTCACATGATCCTTGATCCAGGAATCATTCTAATATGCTGATTTGGTGCTCAAGAAACATTTTGTATTATTATCAATGAATACATTCATGCTGCTTTAGATTTTTGTGGAAACTGTGATAGATTTCTCTGATGAATAAAAAAAAAAAGTTAAAAAGAACACAATTTCTAAAACATTTTGCAATGTTATAAATGTCTTTTCTGTCACTTTTGATCAATATAATGCATCCTTGCTGTATGAAAATATTAATGTTTTACCAAATAATTATATCCTACCAATCCCAACCTTTTAAACAGTAGTGTAAATGCCCAATAATGGCTTGTGATTTGGTTAACACCATGTATTTGTGTCTGACTTTTGTCCATCAAATGCAGTCATCGTTGGGCAGAATCGTCCACAGTTCCTGACATTGCTGCAGACCTACAGAGCATCCAGAGAGCCTTAGGGGTTGATCCTCATCAACATCTGGACTTCATCCTCATTAGAGATGACATGGTGGCCAGAGAGGTAAAGTGTATGATACATTCTACAGTTACATCTGAGGTGGCTTTGTTTGTCAAATACACTACTGTTATATTATTGATCCTAGGCCCATGGCCTGCCACTTCCCACAGCTCTGGAGAACTGGAGGAGTATCGTGGAGCAGAGAGCAGTAGATATGATGTGTCACATCTATGAGCCCAGTAAGAGGTGAGGAACCAGTGAATCCTGCAAAAAAGAGTTTTGGTTGAAACTTATGTTTTAAAGGGATAGTTCAACCCAAAAATGAAAATTCTGTCATTAATTACTCACCCTCGTGTCGTTTCAAACCTGTAAGACCTTTGTTCATTGCACACGCATGCATTGTGCTCTCGTGAATGTGCGTCAAAGACTGACACGGAAGAAAAGCAATTGTGCACAAAAAGTATTCTCGTAGCTTCATAAAATTAAGGCTGAACCACCGATGTCACATGGACTATTTTAATGATGTTCTTACTACCTTTCTGGGCCTTGAATGTGGTAGTTGCATTGCTGTCTATGCAGGATCTGAAAGCTCTCAGATTTCATCAAAAATATCTTAATTTGTGTTCTGAAGATGAACAAAGGTCATACGGGTTTGTAACGGCATGAGGATGAGTAATTAATGACAGAATTTTCATTTTTGGGTGAAGTATCCCTTTAAGGCCTCTGTAAATGTGTTCATGTGCTTTTGTTTGACCTCAGGCAGAATTTACAGGTGTGCGTGGGGCCGCTTTTCCACAAACTCCTAACCAACATAGAGGACAAAATCCAAGCCACAACTTCTAAACCTGACAGGTATGTTCTTTTTGAACAACATATCTATTGTTTAATCATTTAAAACCTGACGACTTTGAATGTTTTGGTTAAAAATTAAACTGAAGTGTCCACTTAACTTGTAAAACCACTGTGCACCTCTCTATTTCCAGACAGTAAAAGTCAGTTTCTAAACTTGAGAGGTGCTGCCACACAGTGGTCAGACTCAGAGATCATGTGTGTAAAAGTCCAGTTGAAAACAAGATCTTTAGGGTTGCTGTTTGTGTGTGTTTATTGATATAGAAAGTTGTTCCTGTATTCTGTGCATGACACCACACTGATGCCATGTCTCATGGCTTTGGGAGTTTTTGACATGAAATGGCCACCGTATGCAGCTGACATCACACTGGAGCTATACCAGCATCGTCAAACTAACCAGCATTATGTTAAAGTGTCCTACATTGGCCAGGTAACACACACACACAGGAATAAAGGTATAAAATGCTAAAGATATATAGCTCAGATGTTTGGGGTCAGTATGATTTTTAAATGTTTTTGGAAGACTTCTCTCTGCTAACAAAGACTGCATTTATTTGATCCGAAATACAGTGAAACAGTAATATGGTGAAATATTACAATTTAAATTAACAGTTTTCTATTTGAACATATTTTGAAATGTAATCCATCCTGTGATGCAAAGCTGAATTTTTAGCAGCCATTCCTTCAGAAATCATTCTAATTTGCTGATTTGGTATATATCTTAATTTTGTCAGTGTTGAAATATTATTATTATTATTATTATTAATTTATTTTTTTTGTGGAAACATCCTTTTTTTCCAAGTTAATTAATGAAAAGGAATTTCAAAAGAGCAGCATTTATTTTAAATACATCCTTTGTAACACTGATCAAAAGTGACAGTAAAGATATTTACAATTTAATGCATCCTTGCTGAATAAAAGCACTTATTAAAAAAAAGGTAACAGTATTGTAACTGAATAGTGTTTATTTAGGGGGAAAAAATCTTTGAGACTCCTCTCCTCTGACGTCACTGAACATTATCAATAACTTCTTGCTTGTCATTAAGTATCCTTAATTTCTTTAACCTTTTTCTGATGTCTGCCCACATTTGAAGCTGTTATTGTTTATACCTACAGGACCAAAAAATCCCAGGCTGCAGTGATGTCTACTGCCCGCTGCAGGAGTTTAAGGAGGCATTGGCTGTTTACGCTTTACCTGATGAACGTTACCATGCCCTCTGTGACAGTGTTGATCACCATCCCAAACTCTGACCTCTTATTAGCTTTCAACTCAACCTTGCCCTAGAAAATGCACAGATGTTTTGCACCAACCTGATCTCTAGAAACCTCTGGAGCTCAGGTCTCTCCTACATGGAATCAAGTGCTCATATTAACAAAAGAGCAATATCAGAAGTCTTATGTTTAAATTGTCAGGTCCTTTCCTATTGTTGAAGGAAACTGGTTCATGAGTCAAAGTACATTGCAGATAAACATTTTCTCCTTTATGTCAGTAAACAAATTCTTTCTCAGATCATAATATTATGTCATAATATTAAGCAAGCATACAATTCACAGCAAACATATTGATATGTGTGAATTTGTGCACAACTATTCAAATAACAGTTAGTGTGGAATATCTTCATTAGGTGCCTTCATTTCAGAGTATCAAGTCATCTGAAACTGCTACAGATTTTGCTGAAACTTCACATAATTTTAACATCAAATTAAGTGCTGTTTATTTATTTATTATTTGACATTTTTAACACAAGTGGGAGGATATAGCCTCTTGAGATGAAACATCTCGTTTTCAAGAGGGTCCCCTTTACAAAAAAAACAAAAAAAAACAAATTTAAAGCAAGCATGGCAGAGCAAAAATTCACAACAGATAAATTAACAATAACAACATATAACACACATCCAGATTCACACACCACTCACAAACTCTCAATACTCACTTCTCCTCCTCATAACAATTCACAACCAAGACATACAAGGCAAAGTTCGACAGCTCGCATTTTAAAACAAAAGAAATAAGAAAAAATATAAAACTACAAGTGAATGGATTGAAATAACCTAAATAAATATGTAAAAAAAAAAAAAAAAAAATACCAAGACTAAAAACAGTGGCATATCTGCTTAAGATGAACCAGAAGAGCTTTCTTAAATACTGCAAAAGAATTAATAGAACGTAAAGACAAAGGAAGATTGTTCCAGTCACTCGGGGCCTTAAAATAAAATGCATGTTTGCCAGACTGTTTAAAAACTCTTGGCACAGAAAAAAACCTGATTATTATGCTCTTGCAAGTTGTGTTGTGGAAGAAAAAGGCACAAAATATTGTTTTAAATAAGGAGGAAAGTCAAAAAAAAGGTACTTTTAAAAATGAATTGAAACAAAAATGAAATTGACGCCTGCCTGATGGTGATAACCAGCCCAAATTTTCAAACAATGTACAATGATGCTAGTCATAAAGGGACAACGGAGAATAAAACGACAAAGACTGTTATAAATTATGTCTAATGGGTGTAAATTAGAAGAAGTATCATTAAAATAAATTACGTCTCATAATCCAATATTGGAAGCAGCAGTTGTGAAATGAGTCTTTTCTTTAATGGAAAAATTAGTGGTGTCAATTAACAGATTGATAAAGAGTTTTAAGTTGGAAAGTTAATTTATTTGCAACAGATTGAATATGAGTTTGAAATGATAAATTTGGTTCCAACCATATTCCAAGATATTTAAATGATTTTGTGGCTGCAAGAGGTGAAGAATCTAAAAAATGTAAATTGAGTATTATACCTTCTGGATTCATGACGTGTTTCTGAAAAAGCATAGAGTATGATTTAGTTTTATTTAGTATAAGTTTATTTGAAGTCAGCCAATGTTGGACAGAATCAAAATCATGCTGCAAAGAAACATTAATGTCAATGATAGAGGGTTTTGAACAGTAAATTATGGTATCATCTGCATAAAGATGAATATTACATTTTGTACAGTAGTTTGGCAGATCATTTATGAAAATTGAAAATAATAACGGCCCAAGGGAAGAGCCTTGAGGTATACCTTTAGTTATTCCGAAAAACTTGATTGGCTTCCTTAAATGAAACACACTGACGAAATGAAATGAAAATAAGAACCACCACAGGAGTGTTGTTTTAGATAGGCCTATTGCAAATAATTTATCCAGAAGCAGATAATGGTCAACTAAATCAAATGCTTTTGTTAGATCTAAGAATATTGTTCCAGTGCACATATTTTTGTCAAAATTTGAAAAAATATCATTTGTAAATTTCATAAGCGCAGTAGTGGTGGAAAAGTGTTTTCTGAATCCTGATTGAAATTGAGATAAAATATTATTAGAAGAAATAAACTTAGAAAGTTGATTGAAAATAATAGACTCAAAAACTTTCACAACACTGTTAATTATAGAAATTGGACGGTAGTTATTTAAGTTTTGGCAATCTCCACCTTTATATAGTGGGATTACTTTAACACATTTCCATGAGAGAGGAACAACACAAGTAGAAAATGAAAGATTAAAAAGTGTGGCTAGTGGAAAGGATAAAATGGGAGATGCTAATTTAAGGAATTTGGCATCAATGCCATCTAAACCAGGTCCACTACTAGAAGAAAGCTTACTTAAAGCCTGAGAAACATCATCAGGATTTACTGGTGTAAATACAAAAGAGCTATTGCATGGTGAAGGGTTACAGATCCATTCAGTAGAGGAGGATAAAGAGTGAACAACAGGTGCTTGGGAGAAATGCAAACTAAATGCATTAGCTATTTCAAGCGGATTGTTAATAATTTCATTATTGATTATCATATTATTTGAAATACTGGAGCACTTTCCAGTTAGCATTTTCACTTTTCTCCAGAATTGCTTTGGGTTATTAAGATTATTCTCTAAGCTGCTCTTATAATAATTTGCTTTAGCATTTCTTGTTCGAGTAGTGCAAATGTTACGCAGACGTTTGTATTCCTCCCAATCACCTGGTAGTTTAGAAAGTTTATGTTTTTTCCAGGCCCTGTCTCTTAATTTAAAAAAATTGATAAGGTCACCATTTACCCACGGCAAATGATAACCTTTAACTTTAACAGAAGTCCAAGGGGCATGCCTATCAATAACCACCTTAAGTTCTGAATGGAAAAAGTCCCATGCAGCTTCAATATCAGGAATGAGATCAATTCTTCCCCATTCAACCCTTTGAAGATCATGTAGGAAGAGATCATTATTTAAAAAATTTGTATTACGAATCCGTATATATTTGGGAGGTAAATGAGGAGCTTTTATTTTCCATATGCAGTAAATAATTGAATGGTCACTGAAACTATCTGGAAGCACACCAGACTTAGCAATTCTTTTGGGGTGTGTCACCAAAATCCAGTCAAGTAGGGAGTGACAAGTAGATATTATTCTGGTAGGTTCCTTAATCATTTGTGTTAAATTTAAGCCATTAAATAAATTTCGCTCATGTTGTGAGCAGGAATCAGACCAGTCTAAATTGAAATCCCCTAGCAGAATAAGTTCTGAAACACCAAAGGATGCTACTGTGGATAATATATTTCTGAATGATTCTATTTTAGGAGAAGAGGGAGGTCGATATATGTTACCAATAATTATTTTTTTGTTAGTGTGAAGCATAACTTCAATAAAAATTCCTTCAAAGAGTTCAGGTTTAACTTTAGGAGAAATCAATCTTGATTTCATATTCGCTGCAACATATATGGCTACACCCCCACCTCTAGAGCCCCTATCAGCTCTATACAACTTAAAATTTCCAATTTTTAGTGAAGAATCTGTAGTGCCTTCAGAAAGCCATGTTTCTGAGAGTGTAATGATATCTGGATTATTATAAGCAAGCCATGCACGGAGTTGGTCAATTTTTGGAAATAGACTTCGAATATTCAAATGAATTGCATAAAGACCTTTTCCCATTAATTAATAAGTAGCAAAATATAAAAAGTGTTTGAGAAGAGGTGAGTATGAGAGCTTCCATCAATCAAACAGACTGTCATACATACAAACACACATACATATCTATACAAACACACATCTAACATGACAACCAAACATTTAAACTGAATAAAAATCATTAAACTGAATGTACTCATTGCTCACTCCCCTAAAATAACAATAGTGAATTTAATTTTTTGATCTTTTTTTCCCTTTTTTCTTTTCCTCTTTCCTCTTTCTTTTAATAAAATATTTCTTTTCCTCTTTCTCTTAAAAAAAATAAAAAATAAATATTGCTGATATAAAATATTATATCAGCAAAACAAAAAAGTCGCCCAAACATAAAAAGTCGATAGAAAAATCCTAGAGGGCGAGTGACGTCAGCTCTGCGTCGCAAATGCAAAAAAACAAAAAAAACAAAAAAAAAAAAACAAACTGAGCTAGGATTCAAAGAGAGAGAAAAGACATTACTAAGGAGACGAGTCATTTATATCAATGGAATCAATATACTTAGCTGCCTCATTCAGATCGTCAAAGAGAACTCTTTCGGTCCCTTTGGATAACTTTATGACAGCAGGATATAAAAGAAACGCTTGAAATCCCAAAGTGCGGGCTCGGTTCATCACTGGAAAGCAAAGGCGCCTGCGTTAAATGTAATATGCAAGCAGAAATGGTGAAAATTCTTACACTTTTACTACTGATATGCATATCAAATTATGATACAATAAAAAATCTTAAGTGTTTTAAATGTGTTCTACATTTTACAGTTTATTTTTTACTTTGTGCATTCACTAGTGTAACATAAAATACCAAAGTACACACATGAAACTGTAAATTTTAAAATGCAAAATTTATTTATATGGCTATTTGGTCGTTCTACATTTTAAACTTGTGTTGTCAGACAAAACACTTCAACATTTAAAACTTCATATAAGTTCATTGCATTTTATGTTAAAGAAGGATATGCATAAAAAGTCAGACTAGGAATTATCAAAGGAGGAGGCGGGGGGGAAAAAAAAAAAAAAAAAAAAAAATCACATTAGACATTCTGGGATTCCCTTATTTGAAAGACACAGTCACTGTCTTATTTTGAAAAGCTGTAGTCAAATGTTTTCACAAAATGGTATATACCAAAATAATGGTATTTCACCAATGCAGGTTAACCATTTTGTGATTTTTAAAATAACTCTGACCCCATTAACGAACCTTCATTTTAAAATTCCTGACTAATTTCTGTAATAGTTTTCTAAAACATTGCCAGACAACCACATTTAGGGCAGTCCACCGGCTCCACTCCAACAATCATTCAAGTACATCCCAGTCCATCGCATCTTTCTTAGGTTTCAAAACAAAGCGAACATTAAGTGCACTCAAGATTATGCCATTTATAAAAAATAATCATAACAATAGTAATAACAACTGTAGTAATTACATTAGTAGTAACAAATTTAAAGCATTCTACACAATTCTCATACATGTATCACCATAAACCATCAGGCTCCGCCCCCCTGAGAAATACACCATGGGTTCAAGTTCTGATTCAACACATCTGTATCAATTGCAAAGCAACTTCAGCTTAGTTACTTAAATAACAACAATAATTATTGTGAGGAAAAAGACAATTTAAACCATCATAGCATTATTTACATTAATAAATTGAACCTCATTGTCCATCACATATCCTTGGTATTTACAGCGTTGTTAATATTTAAAGAAACAAAGCTTTGCTCCTCTTCATTTAATCCTGTGGCTTTTTACCTAAAATTTAAAACAATACATTTAAATTATAATGGGAATAAATTCAAACACAAATGAAAATATTAAGACATCTGTGGATTACGGACTGACCTCACTGAGCAGCGATGCACTGGCGGCATTTGTAGATCTTGGGATTGTGTGTCATTATGTGATTCCTCACATTTTTCTGTCTGAAGAAAGTTTTGCTGCACAACTGTGAGAGAATTAAATATGAAAATCAGATATATTAGTACACAGTCGGTGTGGGAAATGAACTTTTATAAAGCAGAAAGTAGACTGAAATGGAGTGAGCAAGGAAAAATGGGATTGAGAAATTCTACGGATTCAAATCCAAGCTGCTCTATCAATATGCTGGACGCGCATACTTTTTACAATAAGGACAATAAGCTTTGTTCAGTAGACAGGCACATTGTTGGGAAGAGAAGGAAGTACCTGCAGGACCTCAGGAGATATAATACATACCGGGCAGGGCCAGTGTTTGCCTTCAGTGTGCCTGATCCGATGCATAATAAGAGCATCACAGTCCCTATAGGAGGCTCTGCACTGCAGGCAAGTATGTGGTCCACTGGAGGCCTGACTGTGAGGACCCTTCTGCTGTTTCAGACGTGTCCGTCGGATGGATTCCAGTAGGACGGAACGGCGACTGCTCAGAGGAAGCAGCTTATTTACATTCTACCAAGACAAAAAAAAGAAAGATAAATATTTGACATTTGTCAAGTTATGCTTATTACTAGTGTAAATTCAGTATAATTCAATCCAACGACTGACATTCGAGTACTACTTCCCTAAACCAGAGTCTATAAAAGTTTACAAAACAACAGTTACGTAACATGCCTTTGTCATAAGAATAAACATGAGAAAAAAAAAAAACTTACCACCTTTGTCTTTGTAGGTTCTTTCTTGACTTTACAGCTCCTCTTACTGACCTGGGGGTGTCTAGAAACTCGGCTAACCTGTGACCCTTGCAACACTCCTGTTTCATTGCTCTCCGTCTTCACTCGAATAGCAGTCCTTTGGGAAAAGGGAGAGTGCCTGTTGCCAAGTCCAGCCCAGTGTGGCCCATTTAGACCTGTCCGGTCTGGCATAATCCTGGCCCTCACACGATCTCTTCTCACCATGCTAGGTGATGAATCGCAATGGGAATTATTTCCATGAGTTAGGTAGATGTCCACGCTCTCCTCCTCCCGTTTAATGCCACTTGGTGGCCGACAGAAGCCAAAAAGGAAGCCTTGATCCAACAGTTTTACGGGCGGTTTGCTCTGACGCTTGCCTAGGTCCGAGGAGTCGCTGGTTGGGAATGGCTGGGTTAGGGGCAAGGGGTCAGCTGGCTCTTCCTTTATCGTTTTATAAAGGGGATGGCTGTGAAGTTGCTGATGGTTGCAAGTATCCCAGTTCACTATGGCATATGGAACTTCAGGACTCTCTTTTCTGTTGCCACGTTCCTTAATCGTTCTGTTCTCCTTCACCTGTGTTCCTCTTTCAGTTTTGCTGTGCTTTGCATGTGGCATTCCTGTAGCATGGTTACATTTTGTTTTGCTTTCTATTTGTTTTGAGCTCTTAGGTTTGTCTATTGGGGGGCGCCCAGGGTTGTGCCTCTTTGTGTGCTGCAACTTTGTTGTGGCTACCCTTACTGTGCGACCTGCTGGTGGGCGACCCCTACGACCTGTTGCTTTAGGAGAAGTTCCCTGTGGGTTGTAGGCAGTATTGCGACGATGAATAGGTTGCAGGATGGCACTGTCCGAAGATTCCTGTTTTATCCTGAGCATAGTGCTTTTTGAAGGGGAAGAGGCATTGTGTGCTGCTACTCTACCTCTTCGTGCAGGGTGGGAAGGTGCTCTATCTTCATTTCTGTGTTGGCGTCTGAGCGGTCGATCTGTTGCACTGGAGTCTGTATGCAGCAATGACCTGCTACGAGTAGCTCTTGCAATTGGCTGCACCGCTTGCCCTGCAGGATCATGCCTTTTCCTTTTGGACCTTTCTTGGTTCCAAGGTTCTACTTTCACTGGTCTGTTCAACAAGTCCATTCTGCT
The DNA here is from genome assembly GCA_021397915.2 of Tor tambroides. Lineage (NCBI taxonomy): Eukaryota > Metazoa > Chordata > Actinopteri > Cypriniformes > Cyprinidae > Tor > Tor tambroides. The sequence continues at coordinate 23,747 of JAFVLL020023970.1, forward strand.
CATGTCACAGAGGGATAGAGTAGGATTAACGGCGGCAAGCACCCCTAAACTAGTTCCGAAACTCAACGGGACGCCCTGTGCACGAGGTTTACGCCGGGCTGTGAGTGAATAGTCACTGACTTTTAACTTCCGAAGTCGTTTTTTCTGCCCCCAGCCGGACAGTTCCTCTGGACCAGGCACCAGGGATTTCCTCTGCAAGCCAAGGAAGCTAAGAAGACGGTATTTCTCCTGAGCACGTGGGCTGTGCACCTCATCCTGAGGGACTGTGTTACATACCTCCTCCTCCACATCCTCGTCTTTTACCTTTACTGAGGTAACATGGGTCAAAGAATTTGCCTGAGATTGCGACGGAGTCACTGAGAATTCACACTGGGGCTTGTATGACTGGTAGGAAGAGGACTTCCTCTTTCTCTTGGTGGAAAGGTCAATTTTGGGCAGGAGTCTGCGCAAAGCAAGTGCAGCGCCAGGTGAGGAACGAAGCAGACGGCGTGATGGAGAGGAAGAACGAGTAGAGGTGCAAGGAGATGTTGAGATGATTGAAGACGTGGGGCGAGAGGACAATTTTTTCTTGCAGGATGGAGATTTGAAGTCCATGAGCTTCATTCTGCGATTTGGGCTGCATGGAAAGCCATTTTCCGCCACCTGAAAACTGGAGGGGACTTGGCATTGCAACTGAGGGTTTGAGGTTTCTGTTTCAGATTCATCTGTGACCTTATCAACAATGTGCTGCTCTCTGTGCTGTGCTTGAATGTTCCAGGAAGACCCAGAGCCTTCTCCTTCCTCATCCTCTCTCCTCCTCTTGACTCCCACTTTCCCTCCTGATGTTGAGGAGTGGTCCCTCCTGAAAGGTCCAGAAATTGAATTATTTGGTTCCCCAGGAGTACTGTGCATTCTGGAACGTAACTGACAAGTCTCTCGCTCCCTTTTGATAGCAGAGCAAGCCTCAAGGGCAGGCCACATGCGTAAATGGCGGGCCATGGCACAAACCTCTGTCAAGATGTCCAGATTCAGATTGAGGGTGGAAGTGTAAGAGAATTCAAGTAAAGCAAGCAAGCTCTGCTCACTGAAACCTATATGAGAAACCATAAATGATAGCTGATTAATGCCCTGAAGGATAAAATACAAGATATAAATGTGCTGTCATAGGATATTGACTGTCTAAAGGTTGAGGATCTGCTGGAACACACATGTGGTAGGTTTAGTCTTAAAATGTATTCTTTTTTAAGACTCCAGTCCTAAAAATTACAATTTTAACTTTGCTTAATATTCTAGGGTTCCTATGACCATAGAAACCCTGTAACAAGTAAACTAAAAAAAAGATGTCCTTTTTAAATTTGCAAGTGTGAACAAACACTGATTTTGGAACTGGTTTATCTTGAATATACTGCACCATACCTGTGAGGTCAACATGTGACTGGGGATCAGTGGCTGAGTCCATCTCAGTAAATAGCTCCTGGAAGTACTCGCTCACTGCTGCAAGGACTGCTTTGTGGGCCACAAAAGACTGGCCACCACCAGTTTTCAGTGTTATATCACAGAAGAGCCCTGCTTCCCGTTGGCTGTTGAGCTTATTTAAGACTTGATGACTATGTGATTCCACAATCCTAGAGATAAGTCCCACATCTGAACACTGGAGACAGAGACAAAGTGAAAGTAAGAGATAAATTCAAAACAAATAAGCAATCCTGACTGAGTTGTGGATAAATATGTTTGAAAAGCCAATCTCACCACTGATCTCTCAGACTGACTGCGCTGACATTCCTCACAGCCAAAGACATAGTCTCTGACTTGAAAATACATTCCTAAAACAAAGAACAGAACAAAATTATTACAGAAAAGGATTTGTCTATGTGTTTATGCAAAAAAGAATGTCAGTGCTCTCAGACCACTCCTAATTCCACAAGTAGATCAGTTCTGTGTGTAACTTCTGTGTGGGCATCACCCATTCTCTTTCACTTTCACATTACAGACTACATCAAATAAGACTAGAAACTATGCAGCTGACAGCTAACACAGGAATCTCATTTTGCAGCAGGTGAATTTTTTGCTCGGCAACTAAAAAAAACATCACAATTTTGAAGAGGGCTGTGTCATGCTCATCTTTTAGTACAACTAGTCAACACTCCAGCTGAATGAGAAACTTGCCAAAGGAGGATTGTCAAACGTACTGACGTCAGTACTGAAATTTTACAAATGTGACAATACCAGCATTTTCCCCTAGTATTTTAAACACTGTTGAGCAGATTCATAAACACCTCTGATTGGCCATTGTGTTCACGCACTCAGCAAATGTCTGTGATTGTCTACAATGATCATCTCTTCAAAAACATGTTGTAAATGCACATCTTTCACGCTCTTCACTGAGCATTTACACAGATACACATGGAAGCATTTGAAATAGGGATGTTCATTTCGGTTATTTTTCCTAACCGACGCTCGTTAACTGATAATTAACAGTTAACCGACAAGATTATTTTAAATTAGAATTGAATTAAATTAGAAAGGATAAGTGTCTGTGACCTGTTAAAAATACTAACATTTGTTTCCCGGGGATTAATTTTACATGCGCAAAAAGCAGCAAACAACAGAGGATTCACATGGTCATCATATCACATCACGCACCTGCAGCGCTTCTGCGAGTGGACAAAAACATAATAAAGCTAGGCTATATATAATGAATAAATGGGCCAATACGAGAAATATATTTTTACTTAAATAATACATTAAGAAAACGAAAGAAAAACTGTGCAACTAGCAGCCTGTATGCAGAGTTTCGGTTCATCTTTGTGCTGTGCGAAAGGAAACCAGACGGCAGAAAGCGGCATCCTATTTTTCCTTAGCCTTATTTTACAAAAGCAGAAAGATTTGTTTTTATTGTGAATGTACACAAATTAAAGCAAACCTTTTACAATTCCGATTATCTTCATGACTAAAAGGAGTAGTTGCTTCCACTGTTAGAAGGGAAAAAATCAAGTGATTGCGCCGGCGCCGCATGCGTGCACACAGTTATGACAATGTCAATGCAGCCTGTTCATTATCATAATAAAATACAGTCAGTAAAACACATGGAAAAAAAACACCCTGCTCAGTTTAAATATGTAGTAAAATCTGTGCCGTTAAGCGTTATCACCGTACTGCCGTGATGTTATGCAAAACATTTTGTTTTACGTGGATATTGGAACGTGAGTGAAGTACATAATAAATAATATTTTGGCATTCAAATCGCGAATACGGAAACATTTGATTTTGTGTTGAATGAGAGACCCAACGTTGGTTTCAGCTTTAGCCTAAATGAATTCGATTTGGCTTGTCGTTTATATAACTATAGCTTCTTATATTTTTAATTCTTGTTCTTTTCTAAATACTGTTAATTGAAACGATTTGTTGTGGAGTGAGGGGAACTAAAATAGCCTAGCTATGTTTACAGTGTTTATTATAATGTTTGTAAACATTTCGCGTCGGCATTAGGCCTATTTCTGAATGAAATAATAAAACACAACTTATATGTGACTTTTTTTTTCGCTAAAAAACTCAATTTTTTTATATATGCGTAGCGTATTTTAACCATGCAGCAAACCTTTTAAAATATTTTGATAAATCACTGAAAAAAAATAAATAAATGACTTTTTAAACTGTTTAGCCTAACTGATTGTATTAATTGGTCAAAAATTCTTCCAGCCGGTTAAAATGAGCATCCCTAGTTTGAAAGCAGACATCTATCAGCGGATCCCTATATCCGCTCTTACCTAACCCTATAACCCTATGCCAAAGGAAAAAGAGGTTAAGTGTGGTAAACACATTTTCACTTAATTTTATGTAGCAAACTTGGGTTTACTTAAAAACATGAATGCAAGTCTGAAGCTAAAATGACTCAAAATGCAACATGGTTTCTGCAGCATTTTATTTTCTAAGTAAAACAGAGGGAAATGGCGAGTAAACATATAAAAGATTGAATGGATTAAAAACTGACATTACTTTGAAATCTTGTTTCTTCATAAATTTCACTTATAAATTTTCATTCATAAATTTCACATTAAAATTGCTAATGACCTCACAAAATCAATGAGTCATAAGCACTTCTGATCCACAAATTTGCACCTACAATCTTGAATTAGAATTAATATTTTATTCTCATTAGAAGTACTTGTTTTTCTAGATTGTAACAAGTTCTCTTATCAAACTCTTAGTTTTTTGTGGCATAGACAAAATATGCCAATAAGCCGTATTGAGAAATCTCTCATGGTGCAATTCAGTGAAAACATGACAGCACACCGAAAGCTCATATAATTACTTTTATTACTCCCATCACAACAAGTCCTGATTTACCAATGTGAGAGTGAAGCAACAAATATGCCATCCAGCAAACTGTTCTCAGAGGACTGTGGAGTGGTGTAGCTAAGAGGTTAAACATCTAAAGTGTGTGGGTTTGAACCCCAGAAGGGATAATCCATTAACTTTTATGACTGGTCAGGTGACAGATGACAGGACACATGACCATTATTTCAGAGGGACAGTCCCTTAAATAAATGCATTGTACATTGGGTTGAATACTCAATGGTCAGGAATCATTACTGTCAGCAATCTACAAGTTTAGTTTGCATTTGGCTATAGATGTGGAGCTCAAACAATGAGATTCTGAACCATTAGGCAGTTCTGAATATTTTTTTTTCCAGTGTATTTTATCTCTCTATCAATGATGTCCTCTCAGTAATTCACTAAGTAGGCATTTAGCCAAAGCTTTCAGTACACAAATAACAAGCTCAGTGCTCCTGGAATAACCCAAGGTTAAGTGTCTTAAGTCATCAATCACCCCATCTTCAAATCAAACCAACAACCTTTCAGTTACCAGTCCAGATGCTCAATCACAAAGCTACATTCCAAAACCAGTTTAGGTATTATAAACATCATAAGAAGTCTTGAGATAAGGTGGCCCTGAGGGATATTTGTGCCACCGTAAAATCAAAACAATGCCGCATGACTCTCATCCTAAAATAAGCCAACTCTAATGCACCTCAATCCCTTAAATCAGAGTTTCTGTGGGATGAGTGTGAGAAGGCAACATTTGTGACTTTTTGAATGCAACAAAGTGACTTTTTTTGAATGTTTGATACATTGTTTTTTGCGCCTGTAACTCACATGTAAAATTGTATGACATCTCTGTGTCACTTTACAAGTGTAAAGACAGCTATAGATGTGATAAAAAATACACGTCTTTGTGATTGATATATTAGCATCAAAATATTAATAAAACTTCCAAGTTTACTACAATTTTAGTAATCAAGCAATGTCTATGAAGAGTCCCCTACCTGTTCATTCACTGTCAATTTAGAAATATACAATTTTAAGTTTAAAGCCTTGTTAGCTAAAGGTCTCAGCGGCTGCGGGATTTTAACTATGTCAGGTGGTAGACCACTGCCTCCACTCTCATTGGTAGTTGCACTGCTCATTTGCATAAACTTTGTCGCATCTCCAATAGTTGCACGTCGATTACATAAATACTTATACTAAGCTTAAATATTTTTTATAAACAATTAACTATATTATAATTATAAATGGTATCACTGTTTAATAAATAACTAATTAAAACATTCATTCAATTTCGTAATGATCAATAAATTAAACCAGACACTTGAACACAATGTAGGCTATCGGTTGTAAAAACAACTCGTAAAAAATAATAATAATATTGTAGGAGAAAAAAGACAAACCTTCCCACCAATAGTGCTCTGCCACCAGTCTGTATGTGTCCTCCAGGGTGTGGTGCGACTTGCTGGGTCCTTTCTCGTGGAAAGTGGCTATGGACTGGAGTCGCTTATCTTCATCCAGCACCTCTCGGTACTGGACGAAACCCTTCTCCAACTTTCTGCGGTAAAGGGAACCGCCGATGACCTCGAAGAAGGCAGAAGATGCGATGGACGCGCAGCCGCCGTTCACATACCCCGAGCGTTCCCGCTGCTGCTCGTCCGCCGAGAGTTTAGTAGTGCGAAAGGTGTCATCAGTGTCATACTGAGCACTGTAGGTGCATTCACTTGCCATTTTTACCAGGTTTCTTTCTCGAGACGCTTCTACTTTCAGTGCAGCTTGCTTATAATGGTTTCTCCTATGTGTAAAAAAAGCAGAACTTTTTAACTTAGCTTCATCCACCGACATTGAGACGTTTCTGCAATCAGAGATGCTCTGAGATGTGTCTATGAAGTTTTAGCATCGGTCGAAGATTCCAAGGACATTCACAGATATTTAAGTAGCAAGCGTAATTAATAATATTTCGAATAAATAAGACAGTCTCTCTTAACAGGTCACAAACATCCAGGATGCTGTTTTGCAGAAGAATTGGACTAGTAGCTGAAGTATTTTACAATAATATCCATCATCTTTGGTGCTTTTGATGTACCAGACATTTTCATCACATCCTATCAAACGTCAAAGACAGCAACTCCAACTTCCACTATCAAAAGCCATACGTCAATCCCGACCACTGATAATAATTCAAATAAATTATGACAAAACAATCGGACACATGGACGGTAAGTTTTTTAATGGACTGGTTGTCCTGGGAAACCGAACTACACGCAATCACACAGAAACCAATCGAGTGACAAATGTCTCACTCTGTCAAAAATGCAGAGGCTGCCATCCATTAATATGAAATTATCAGTATTTAATCAGGTACTTTAGGGCCTCTTTCATCAGATGTAACTGCACTTGAGTCAACAATGTGTCACGAAACGCCAACTACGTCATAATAGGAGATCCGAACGTCCAAATTTCTCGGCGGGCGGCGGTAACAATCGCGCGGAAGGGTCTTCCTCTCGCGCGTGCAACTTGTGATTTCTTGAGCTCGGTCTCAGCACGCCGCAGCTAATCTGTCGTGCGACCTATGCACGATACGCGGGGGTCTTCCCGAAACACATCTAAACGGAACGGCGGCCTCCAGAATCAACAGTATCATCCGCGGGTTCCCCTTAACGTGCTCCGCGCCCGTTCACGTAACGTTAAAGCCAGTCAGATGATCAAATAATCCAATTTTTAACTCGTAGTCCTCTGTTGGTTGCCATTCGTCAACCTAACTTCGCCTCGACGCCCAATTGCCTCACCCCCTCCCTTCCTCGATGCCTATTGGTGGAATCTTTAAAGAACAGCGACTGCCGACAACGCCATTGGCCCTTGAAGCTGCCACTCAGCGGGCTGTTTTCCCTACTTTTTCCCTACATGAAGATAGGTTGTTGACGTCAGCGTTACCTTACTTAGTGTCAAGTTTATCAATATGAAAAAGGACAACAGTGCGAAAATATTGTTTCGCTTCGACTCATTTTCAATTTAGGCCCTCATAGACATAGGAAGATACACATTCTCGTGTTTGTCTGCACGATCAATGTGTATATAGATTGTGTCACAGTTAAAGTTATTATTTATTAATGCATTGTGCAATGCATGGATGGTCGCTCAAATCTATTGTCATTTTCGTATATTTCGCCAAGTGAATGAAGAGGAAAATGCTCAAATAAACTTATATTTTTAACGCAGTGCTGAACTGTGTATCTTTTATTATTAAACTATTATAAGAACAACACAATTAGGAAATATTTTAGAGGAAACAAATATTGTTTTATTCCACCCCTAATTTTCATTTTAAACAATATCTTATATTTATGTCATTGTATTGGGCATGTGAAACAGCACACTAGACTTAATTATTGTATTTTGTCTGATGGTTATACCTGTTATTTTAATGACACCTTCAGTGCTGCATATATGTAACTGACACTGGTAAGCAAAGAAACAGATCCATATTACCTTTTACATGATACAACATAACTGTCCCATAAGGCATGTCCATGCAGTCATTGATCCTTCCCTTACACAAAACTTTACAGCATTATTCAACCAATTTCCCTGCATGATGTGCTGAAACTTCCTATTTCCCTTAAATATAGGCAAGTGTGTGTCACATTTTTGGGAAATGGTGTTGTTTAGTGAAGTCAAGTGTAAACTGTGGTAATTTGTTTTTGGTTTCTTCTATGTAGAGTAGCTATTAAAGAATAAGAAAATAAATCCAATTACTGTGGTGAAATATCTTAAAAACAAACCTAACCTGACATTCTATGATGCCTTCAATAGCAACCTTCACAGACAACGAAACAGTACTTGAAAGAGATATTGAAAGAGAAGGAACAGGCATCTATTGCATTGTAATGGTAATCGACTGTCATGAATCAGTGCAGGATTACTGGTAAAGAAGAATCATAATCCAAACAACAATAGCTTTCATAAAGTCATGCTATGTCATTTTCACAGGAACATTGCTGTTATATGCCAAAACATCATCAGCTTTGGGTTGTCAAACTAATTTATTGTTCTTCCTCTAATCATAGGCAACATAAAAGGAAAACAATAAAATATTGTTCAACCAGATTCACGATGCAAGGCGCCATGAAAGTGCCACATAAATCTGCCACTGGAAGAAAATTCCAGCCTGCTAATGTGCTTTGCCATGGTTATGTTACATGTACACTCCTACATTTGTTGATTATGATGTGGGATGACTCAACTAACCACATGACATGGCTCAATTTCTTATTGGCTCTGCCATACATGAAGTTTCCACATACTGTTGTGGATGACATGATCTTCCATGATAGATTCGGTTGCTCATCTAACCTTGCCAAGGTTTAATAAGAGTGCACAGTGAGTCTACATAGACATCATCTCTCAGTTCTGATACTGTTCAATGAAACATTAGCTGAGTAGTTTTTATCATTGATACCCTAAACATTATTCATTTCAGAGGCATTGGGCCACATAATGGGACATTCATTTCTGGACACTTTCCAACTATTGTAGAACTCGTGTGCTACATTTACTGTGTCCATTAGTCGTGGATTGATAAATGGCTTAAAAGTAGTTTTACTTATTTGGTCTACAGTAAATCTGTATGTGATAAAGCATGCACAGGTCATTCTAAGAAAACAGCACCATTGTCCATTTGTGTGCTACAGTATGTGTGATGCATAATAGGGTCATTCTGTGTCAACTCAACCAGAAGTCCCTGGCTCGAATTTTTGGTTTTGCTCATATTTATTCTGAAGAAAGTGTTTCAACATTATTTGCTCTCCAGACATTCCTCTTTAAAGAAAATAATTATCATATTTTTGCAAAGTGACCCACATTTGGTTTTTGACCACTGAAAATGTGTACAATTTATTGATTTACTCCTGGAGCCTTATTGAAATTCCATTATCTCTGGAACTGAACCGTATAGGGCCTTAAAAATGAAGATGCCAAAAGAGAAGTTTGTTAAGACCCAACATCTAAAAGGGCATTAAGATATCTTTAATACCTTTTGAATTACAGGCCTGCAAATTTTGGAGAAAAAACTTGAAGTGTGTTCTTTCCCCATTTTTGAATGGTCACCATTGGCACATAATGCAACAAAGGTTGCTTAAGTCAACACATTTCACTAATAGACCTACCAATCTCTGTGTAAAAGTAACATTATGATGCTGCCATCTTTCTTAAGTAATTTTTACCCCCCTGTAATTTGGCTCGGAATCTCAGGTGAAAATTGCCATTTTGACCCCCCTCTACAAAATAGTGGATTACTCAGTAAATATTCATCCACTACATTTAATATTTTGGCTTTCATCACTATACATGTTTATTAAATATTAGCAAAATCAAAAATCTGAGCTGGGGACCTCTGGTTGAGTTGACCCAAAATGACCCAATAGACATTTTGCCGCGCAGCTGCAGACAGGTCAAAGTGCCCATGATGACCCCTGTCCACCGACCAAAAGTGCCTATAATGGGCATGTGAGTGTTAGAACTAGAGCATTTAGCAAAGGAAGAAGGTTGCCTGGTCTGATGAATAAAGTTTGGAGATCAGGTGGATGGCTGGGTGTGTGTGCATCGTTTACTTGGGGAAGAAGGCAGGCCAGCGGAGACTGTGTTATGCTCTGGCTGATGTTCTGCTGGGAAACCTTGGGTCCTGGCATTCATGTGGATGTGACCTACCAAAAGATTGTTTCAGACCACGTACACCCCTTCATGGCAATGTTGTTCCTTGATGGCAAAGTTTTCAAGGTTTTGCCTTGGCCTCCAAATTCTAAATACCATAGGACACATTCAGAGGTCTTGTGGAGTCCATGCCTTGATGTATCAGAGTTTTTTTGGAAGCACGAGGGGGACCTATAGGCAGTTGGTTTTTGTGTTGTGGCTGATCAGTGTGAGTGTGTATATAAAAATTATTTTGTAAAATCCATATAAGCTCGACAGAATTTTATTGGAAAAGGTTTAAACAATGTTTTTCAAGCTTGTTATATAAAGCACAAACAATTATTGCACATGCACCTGTGGAACAGTTCTTAAGAAACTTAAGATTTACAGGTGGCAGGCAATTAAGGTCACAGTTACAGAAACTTAGGACAGTAAAGACACCTTCCCACTGACTCCAAAAAACACCAGAAGAAGGATGGCCAGGCTCCCTGATCAGCTGTGTGATCATGCCTTAGTCCTGCTGCCGGGAGGGCATGAGGACTACAGATGTCCATAACATAAGATGCCTAAGACAGCTGATCATCCTTGCAGCTTCAAACCATGTGTCCCCCTATCTTGGAGAAATTGCAATTGCCTTGGAAATCTTGTGCAGGCCACGAAGATGAACTGCTGTATTTAAAGTAGGTGGCCACAAAAGATACCGACTGCTAGTTTTAATATTGTCCCCCCACCCCGTTTATGCACATAAAAAAAATACATGGCAACTTCAAAAAAAAATCTTGATTCAAACTTTGTAAAGAATGCTTTAAATATATTGAGTGCCATTTATATCACACAGAATACTGAAATGGGTTCTATACAGGGAAAGACAAAATTAGGAAATGTAAAACAAGTTTGTGCATCATTTTTCCTTAAAGCTTCTTTTAGTTATGATTAAGAAACTGACCTGTTCATTTAACTTGTATGAAATTTAAATAATATGAGTTTACTAACTCAATGCAGAATAAGCTCAATTAGCAAGCTTGTGTAGTAAAATCTAAAGTCCTACTAAATCACAATTTTGTTGGGTTCTGCATCTAAAGATTTCATGTAAAAGTTTGTTTGCACTTGTGATGCTGAATTCAAGCTGACTTACTTCACTTAACACATAGCTTGTTACTGTTATAACTGTTAAAGACAATAAAATTTGTATAATAACATAACTTCCTACAATATAAATTGATGGATTTTTTTCTGTCACAATATGCTACAAAACTCAGTTTCAATCAGTCTGAATGCAGCAAAAACCATCCAATCCAGGCAAGTCATTTAGCACTTTTTTTTTTAAAGAATCTCATGAAATGTTCAAGCAAATCTTTACAAACCATTGCAATCCATTATATCAATTTTTTACTTCAAAAAAACTCCCCATTCTTAAGAATCTTTATGAGGAAAATTCAAACAGATGGTACAAAAGTAAAACATTTCTGTCCATAAGATAATAAAAGGAATTTAAGTCATGAGGGAGTAGGTTGTTCTGGACAATAATTACATGTATTTTTCCTCTTCAAATAGAAAACAGAGAAACAGTGAAAATGAAAGTGAAGATGAGTTTTAGAAATATGAAACGTACTACGCAAGTTTATAACTCAATATGTCCATGGGATCAGGTGTTTAAGGTACTGGTTAATGAGTGTACTTCATCTCTGAGGATGTGAGGGCTAATAAAGAGACAAAGAACCAAGTCAGTGTTTATGGTTCCTGGGGTTTGCCGCTGGGTTCTGTGTCCACTTTGTGCACACTGCTCTGGGCAGAACCATTGGGAACATCAGTCTTGGACCTCTTGGATTCAGGAGGTTTGCACGCTGGGTCACTGGGAGGAGACGGTCTCTCTGTGATAAACAAATATTTATAAATGACCGGGAAGACAGTATGCACAAATATACAAACAACATACAATTAATTCATATGCTTCTTATACAAAAAAATCATCTGAAGTAAAGATATAGCAAAATATGCACAAATAAATTTAAATAAGGTCTTTGAGGCAACTCAAAATGAGATGGAAAAACGAATGCGCTTATGAAAAGTAGAAAAAAAAAAAATGCATGCATATTTAACACTGCAGACACTGAAAAATTTCCATACAACAAAAAGCAAAACCTAAAAGAAAGAAACAAATGGGTCTACTAACCGTGTTTGGCTTTCTCAGTGGAAGATGGGGTGACAAACGGAGTGGGCGATTTAGATACAATTGGAGTCAGTGAAATTCGTCTGAAAGAAAAGTACATACTTGATCTATCATGCACATCTTTTTTACTGTTCAGGTCATGAATTAGGCTGCAACACTAAATGTATATAATTTCAGGGATACATGTATGGGGTGCCATGCCAGTCAGACCAAGAAACTAAGAAACTATTAAAGTTGCATAATTACTGACAGACAAATTTGTTGTCACAAACACTACCATTCAAAAGTTTGTCTGAAAAAGTTGTTCGATAAAAAAATGCAGTAAAAACAGTAATACTGTAAAATATTAATAAATTTAAAACTACTTTTCTATTTTAATGCATTTGAAAATGTAATTTATTCCTGTGGTAGCAGAGCTGAATTTTCAGCAGACATTACTCCAGTCTTCAGTGTCACAGGATTCTTCAGAAATCATTCGGATATGAAGATTTCCTGCTCAAGAAACATTTAATCTTATCAATGGTAAACAGTTTTACTGCTTAATACTTTTGTGGAAACCGTGGTATATTGTTTCAAGATTCTTGGAACAGAAAATTCAAAAGAATAGAATTTGAAATAGAAATCGTTTGAAACATGCGTCCTTACTGAACAGAAGTATTCATTTGTTTAAACAACAACAACATACTGATTGAGTCAAAGTAAATATTAGCATTTGGTTAAAACAACAACAACAAAAAAAATGTCATCAGATCATCATATCGGATCATGCCACAGATGTGCCACCCTACCTAGGAGTTGGTCCTTTTGGAGTTGTGGTATTTTTTGAGTTGAGGGGTCCAAGGGGAGTGGTGGGTGTTGTAAGAGGTGTAAGGGGACCTCTGCTGGATCCAGGGGTGGAGGGAGCAGATTTGGGTGTGTTGGGGGCTGTATTAGGGGCAGTTGCTGGTGATTTGGGGGTGCTGGGTTTGCCCCAGCCCTCCAGGGTATTGAGTGTGATCCTTCTGGGCTGAGGTTTGGTTTGCAGTGCTTGAGGTGTGCGTTTCTCTTCTGGACCAGATACGCTGGGGGTCTTGGAGGATGCAGGGCCAGCAGATCCCTCTTTCTCCTTTTCCTGTGCAGCAGGTGTGTTGGCCTGACGAGGGACCGGGGAAGCAGTCCTGCCATTGGCTGAGGGTCTCTTGCCTTTCTTCTCATTCGTAGAGGATGGGGTCACCATCTCCAGTGGAGGTCGCTCTGTCAGCGGAGTGCCCAGCTCCCCTTCCTCAAACGACACGAAGGAACAGTAGCCGTCAGTAGATGACACCGCCAAGAAGGAGCCATCACGAGACCTGTGGAACAACATCCATAACAGCACGTGTTAGACAATAATTGTAATTCCCAAGATTATTCTAGACTCTTGATGTCTGCATTTTCTATAACATGAACAATAATACTGGTTGATCAACTGCCATGGATTTCATCATTGATAAAGACCATCTCAACATAGACTCAGATGTTTCAGGCTACTCTCTTCTATATGCATCTGTGACTCACGAGAAATGACAGAGTTTGGCTGCATTGGCCACATATAAATTATTGTGAATTTCCCAATAAAGCAGCAGCAATGGGCAGGATTCAAGTAAAACAAAAAAAACAAAAAAAGAGGTGGCAGGGGGATTTCCTTAATCATTCCACCACAATGAGTAAAACCAAATAATATAATTCTGATGTGCAGTTGAATCTCAGGGATCTGAAAGCCTCAAAAAACAAACAAACAAACAAAAAAAAACCACAGCACCAACATCACAACTTGGGATGTTTCCAGAAAAACCCCCCTCTGCTTTCATCCAAAAACAAACTCCAGCATATTCAGTTGCTAGACAATACTGGAACTTCAAACAGGACTGGATTCTATTGTCAGATGAAACAAAAAAACAGGGATAAAAAGTACCCCATGTGTACAACCGAATATACTGCTATATCTTTAATGTTGTGAGACTATTTTTCAGCTGGAGGTCCTGGATATCTAGTTCAGATCCATAGCATCAAGGATTCTATCAATCAGCAACAAAAAACCTGACTGACTCTGCTAAAAATCTTCTAATAATCTTGTTTAGATCTTCCATCAGGACAATGATTTAAAACAAAGATCAAAATCAACAACAAAAAAAGGATCAGTTAGAACAAAATGAAAGGGGTCTTAATTTGATTTTTTCAACTTTAGTTATTGTGTAATGTTGCTCTTTTAGCAGTACATAAGATCTGCAAGTTTACAAAGCTTAAAGTCCACTCTAAAGGGAGATACTTTAACAGAAATCACTTTTCAAGAACTGCAACAAACAACTCGTTCGGACTACAGCATGCTTCTTCTGAATATTGTGAAGTCACAATGTCACTCGTTTAAATAATTCCTGCTCACGGAATACAAAAAAAAAAGAAAAAAAGCTTGAGGCCTGCTTGAGCTGCACTAGAGAAGAAAGAAGAAGAGCTTCTTTAGTAGAGTGTCACTGCCATGGCGAAGAGACACTTTATTTTCCTCCCCAGTTCCAAAACTCCTTTGTTTGGCCTTCATAAGGTGGAAAAACTTATTTTTAACACTGATCCTGAACATTATAACCACGACTTTATCTGTGTATTTGCACATTTTACAGAGGACAGCAGTATGTCAAAACTGATGCTATTGTTAATATTTACAGCTGAGCAGATGAAACTCATGGTTATGGTGGGGCGTGACATTTCTGGAACATGCTCCAAGTGGTTCAATCACAATGCAATGGGCCATCTAACCAATCAATCAGAGCACATTTTGTATTTTAGAAGGAAGGGTTTCATTGAAACAGGAACTAAACAAGGCATTAGAAACAGATTGGAATGAGAGGTGGTGCAATAATGTAAAATATGTGAAAAATAATGCATTTTGGAACAAACAAGCATGAAAACCAATTCTAGTACACCCCAAAAACCAAATCAAGACTTTGTAAAAAGGCATACTAAGACCCCTTGAAGGTTCTGCCAAGACCATTTCAGGCCCCTGATCTGAACCGCAAAAAAAAAGAGAGTGAATCAACATGGACTTGGGAAACTGAGGGATCTGGAGAGATGCTATATGGAGAAGTGGTCTCTGATCTCTTGTCAGGTGTTCTCCAACTCATCAGGCATTATAGTAGAAGACTCAGAGTTGTTATCTTAGCAAAAGGAGATTGCAGAAAGTATTGAATAAAAGGGTGCCATTAATTATGGCCAATGTGTATTAGAGAAAAACTTTTTTTCCCCTAATGAGTTTTTAAAGTATAAATTTGAAATATATAAAAATATATAACATTTAATAAAATACAACAAGTCTGTGCAACTTACCAGCTGAGATCACTGAGCGTGTGGTAGTGGATGTTGGACACGTATCCAAATGGCAGCGTCTGTTGTGTGTCATAAAAGAAGACTGAGTCTTCTGATGCAACCGCAAACACCAGCCGATATGGCAAATTAAACGTGTTTGACACTGGCTTCAGTGAACCATCTGTGGAACATAAATGGACAGTACTGTCTTTCCACTGCATGCATGTGACATAAGTAGAACAATAGTTTGGGAAGGGTATTGTGTGTACCTTCAGCTCTCTTTGTCCTCAGCTCATAGTACACTGGGCTGCAGCGCACAGCCAGTGTTGCTTTAGATGGACAGGGCAGATGAGCAATGGGCCTAACAAACAAATACACATCAAACACTAAGCAAGGTTACACAAATCAAGACTGTGTCAAGAAATGACTAGTTACATTTATCAAAAAATACAGGAGTCCCAACATTTTATGGTTTACACCACCATTCTGTAAGATTTTGTAAATGTTTTTGAAAGAAATCTTATGTTCAGATTCAGATTTGATTTCATTTTATTGCCACATCAGCTTCATAGGCTATTTCACGGCAAAGATTATACATTAAAAAACAATACATTAGTACACAATACAAAATACAAAAACTTAAAGTAATTATAAAACAGTGTACATAAAATTCTATAAAAGATTCTTTAAATTTATTTTTGAAAGAAACTGTAGACGTTTTTCTGGGTCCATCTTATAAAACAAGTCCTTAAGAGTCTGTCCTGATAATAACCTTTGTCTCATGACATTAAATATTGGGCAGACCAAAAGCACATGCTTCACTGTCAAGTGAGTCCAACAATACTGACATTTCGGTGCTTCTCCACCAATCAATAAATGTCCATGAGTTAATCTAGTATGTCCAATACGACACCTTGTATACACAACTTGGTCATGCCTAGATTTAAAAGAATTAATATATCCTGTTCCTACAATCTTATGTTCAGCAAGGATGCAGTTATTTGAGTAAAAACACATTAAAACAGTAATACTGTGAGATATTATTACAATTTAAAATAACTACTTTCTACTTGAATATTTACAAATTCAGGTTATTCCTGTGATGGCAAAGTTGAATTTTCTCTAGCCATTACTCCAGTCTTCAGCGTGTCATGATCCTTCAGAAATAATTCTATTATGCTGATTTGGTGCTTAATGTTGAAAACGGCTGATCAACATATTGCAATATATTGCAGACATCATCGTACATTTTTTTCAGGACTCACTAATGAAGAATAATAATAATAATGTTCAGAACACCAGCATTTAAATTAAATAGAAATATTTTCTAACATAAATGTATACTTTACGGTCACTTTTGATCAATTTAATGCATACTTGCTGAATAAAAGTATGCATTTCTTACTAAAGTATGCAAAAACTTACTGAGCCCAATCATTTATTATTTAAATGGTAGTGTATACGCGATTAATGCAAAGCTTTACAACCGAACATACACATGTATAAAGATCAAGCTTTCAAGGGAAAGCCACCCAACAAAAAACAAACCTCTTGAAGCTTTTTCTGGAGAATACGTATGTTGTGTTTGTGACGTTCTCTCCAGCCTCGACACACCCAGCTAAAAATAAAATAAATGAGTAAATAAAAAATATTCCTTATTAACCACACAAGGAATGTATAAGTAAATGGACACCAGGCCAAAAATACACACTGTGAATGTGTTGAATAACTTTCTTAAAAAGTATATTAAAAATTTTGTTATTATAACTACTCACACTTACATTACAAAAACATATACAGTATACACACACACATGTAAAAAAAGGGGAAAAAAGTGCACCTGGTGCAAGGAGGAATGACCCATCTGGTGTGAATGTGAGACGTCTGAAGAATGATCTCATGCTATCATCATGGAACATTCTGTAGTTCTTTACCTGCACAAAAGTGAGTAAACCACAACAATAATATTTTTTTTTAACTCACTCAAAAGTAAAAACACAACCACACTGTCATTGACAGATGTAGATAATTTCTTAATAAATATCAGCTCTATTAAAAAAAAAAAAAAAAAAAAAAAAAAAAAAAAAAAGACTGGCTGAAGATCCCAGTGAGACTCACCTCTCCATCTGCAGCAGCGGCTGAGGTCATCTTACTAACACAGTAAGCTTTTTTCCTGTTGTGAGCACTATACACACGCATCACCCTAAGACACAGAGATTTTACATGCTGTCAGTATGCAAAACCATGTAAAAGTTTTACTCTAATATACTTGTTATAAGACTCTGATAATCTGTAATATCTTGAAATCAAGCCATTAAAATCAACGCACTAACCTGTCACAGCTTAATGTGCTGATGTACTGTCCAAGTGGATCCCATGTTACTCCTTGCACATAACTCTTATGATCATTAAAAATGCTTATCTTTTGACCTGCAAACAAAACAGGCACTGAATTCAAAACTCTTCATAAAGTTCTGCTTGCTAAAAAATTATCCACCGTCATAAATTTACACACATATCACTTCCATAAAAGCAAAAAAAAAAGTACGCAATTCCATAGTCCTGCTTCAGGTTTCATACCCTTGGTGACATCCCACATGATGGCAGTGTTGTCCACAGAGCCCGAAACCATGAAATTCCCGTCGCTGGTCCATGAGATATCATATACATCCTCAATATGTCCCCTAACAAACACAGGCAACAATATAAGCTTTCAAGGTAAGTTTCTGCAAAATTAAATAAAGCTGCAATGAAATGGAAGCAGCAGCAATTTTCTTTCATATTCTGACATTCCAGTGAAATGATTTATTAAAAAAAAAAAAAAAAAAAGTAGGACAGGGACTTGTTTTTATGCTTTGGTTGTAGATTGGATAGAGGCAGATCATCTGAATGTGAGCTTGCAGTCGATTGTAAGAAAATGGCGGCGTTTAAGCAGAGTAAATAATTTAAAAATTCCAGGATACATCAACAGAGAGAAGTCTGTCATTTCACCGTAAGACTGATTTATGACATTTTGACTGAAAATTACAAATCTCAAATAAATAAGACATATGGATGGATGCCTTGGGAACAAGATTAATAACATCAATTTAGAAAACATATAATGTGAATTTTCATCTCATGCCATTTTTAATGTAAATGACAGTCAAGGGGGACATTTTAATTGGAAAAAAAAAAGACTGAAATCAGACCTCAGTGTCTTGACCACACTCCAGCTCTCTTTATTGAGTTGATCATCTTCATCCTCCTGAAAGGTCGGGGTTTGTTCAGTCTCCTTATTGTCATTCAGTTTCCAAAGCAAGATTGCAGCATCTTAAGAAAGACATTTAATTAAACCATTTAAACGCGTGATAAGCAATTTCACCAAACTTACCCGGGTAATGATCTGACTTTAAACTCACCATCCCCTCCAGAAGCCAAGACCTCAGCAGTTGGTGAGAACCGCACTACGTTCACTGCTTTAGTGTGTCGTGCTAAGTTAGACAAAAACTCAACGACTGCCTTCCCATCAGGCCCTTTATCCACACGCCACATCTGAAAGAGAGCAGCTCTCATTTTACTATTAGTAATATATGTCACCAGTGTTAAATTAAGAGGCACCTGTGATGTAGCCTATTAAGTGTAGGTAGAGAGGCTCTCTCTTACCCGTACTGTGGTGTCCACCCCAGCCGTAGCGAGCCGCTGTGTCTTTCCCTCACCGCTCTGCTGGAAATCCATACTGTACACTGGCTCCTTATTATGCCAGGCAATCTCACAGGTTACCACCTTCATCCTGACACCTGATGGACAAGGATATAAGAAATACAGATATTGTGATAATGCATTAAGATAAAGGCAGGAGGAATATTAGGGGAATAATGAGGAAAACACTAAAACTGACACTGGCAAAAGAAAAAAAAAAATCATTTAACGTTAACAGCTTCACAAAAGTAAAACATTTTTGTCACGTTACTGAAACAGTGGAGCTGAAAGCATTGCTATGATCCTATAGAAAACAACACTAACACTGCACACATTTTAGGCTTAAAAGTACATAATTCATGAACATAAACATAAACTATTGAAAACTGCTGATAAACGTTCTCGTAACAGCAGCATTAGTGTGGAACAAAGAACTATTACCTTGGATTATAAACGAATATTACAGCGTAATACGGACCAACTCACTTAACACACCAGTTCTTGGTGAAAATTTAATATAGCAGCATGTAATGTTAATCAATAAAAGAATAAGAAGTCACAGTACATTTAATTAAAAACTTACCAGTTACCTCGATAAATAAAGTTGCAAAAGTCGTAACAATTGTTCAACACAGTTGCTCTGGCTATCTCTCCCGCTTTCACCCAAACAGACGCCTTTCCCGCGCAGCTTTCCGAGAATGAGCACTTCCGGTTTCGAGGGTTGCCAGATCCCAAAGCAAAAATCCGACGTTGGACTGAGACATTTTTATTTTTTACCCTTTATTATAATGGTGTAATTTGTAATTATGAAACTGTGTGCGAATTATTGTTTAGCGGTTTAAGTTGATCCAAGAATAAAATACACAATAAAAACACCCTTATGTTACATTTTTGTAACAATTTTGGAAAAGAGTTAAGTAGACAATTTCTGAGATTATTTTTTAAAATATTGTAACAAACAATTTCTCATGTTGATGGTCTATATCTCCTGTGAACAAGAAAACCAGAATGAACCATTTTTAATCAAACAACTATAAAATTTATATATATATATATATATATATATATATATATATATATATATATATATATATATATATATATATATATATATATATATATATATATATATAACCCTTTGTCAGAAAAATGGCAATATGTACAATCTTATACACAGAACTGTCAGAACACAATTGGAGTAGCACTTACTACAACTGTTATCCACTCACAATGTATAAAAACACTATGTATCAAAAATACACACAACTGCATATCATAAAAATTACAGAAATGTACCATGAAATGGCACAACATTTGTAAGCTTTATAAGTCTTTGAGACAAAAAGGTCAAATTTTATTCTTGAAACAACTTATTTCTGTTCCATTAACCAAGAGAACAAGAATGTATAAAAGAATGTAAAACTTGCCCAAAGAACTGCAAGTGTTAATCAGGAAAAACATGTAAATAAATTAAACTTAACAATTTTATAATGTTTTCAGAGTGCAATAAAATTTGAACATTTTGTCTCCATGCACAAAACAACCTAGGCTGAACACTTTGGCAACTGGCTTTAAGTAAAGGTGGTCTAAGAGGGGGAAATCTCCTGTATGACCTGGTTTAAAATCTCATCTATGACATCACAGTCATAGTTCACTTGGTCGAGGTCCAGGGCAGGAACAAAAGTGACCAATAAACGTGCGATGCTGCACCTTAGCTCCTTCAACCTGATGACAGAAAAGAGAGAGCAGATTTATATGTGCATCAAAACCACGACTCCTTATGAGCATGTACAGAAATGCCACATACCACTGTAAACCTTTGTAAAACAAGGCTCTTACTTGGCCGGTGTCACTGTGTTCTCTCCCTCCACAGGTCTTTCACTGCTCTCTCCTTCCTTTTCAATCCCATTCACAAGGTTTGCAGCTGTGCCTGCGCTGCGTGTTTGTTCTGAACTGGTCTCTTGCTCTCTTGCATTGCTCCACTCCTCTCTTTGTTTCCTCAGCTCTTCTACTTCCTTCTGCAACCGTTCGCAGTGAGCTTTCTCCTGCTCCAAGCTCTCCAACTTTTGAGTATACAATTTGTGGGTAGTAAAGAATGAAATAAAGGAAAAAAAAATTTTAAGCATGACCCATCAAATAATGGCCATCCCTCTAGAAAAGACCAGCTCTTGTGGACTTGGATACTGTTATGTCCCCATCGTGCCTCTTAACTAACTTAACTAGCAAGGCTTTCATGATCAGTTAGCTTCACTAGTTTAATGGTTAGTTCACCCAAAAAAGAAAATTCTGTCATTATTTACTCACCCTCATGTCATTTCAAAAACATAAGGCATGCATTCATATTCAAAACACAAATTCAGAATTTTCTGAATGAATCCTGAGTGATTTCCAGCCCTCCACTGAAATATATCAAATATTATATATATCATTAACTTTTTGAAGTGTCAAAGTTTTGGTGGAACTGACTTTCAGTATAGAAATGGAAATCTACCAGATTTCATCAAAAATGTCTTCATGTGCTTCAAGGATGAACGAAAGTCATATAGATTTGGAACATCATGAGGGTGAATACATGATGACAAATTTTTTGTTTTATTTTCATCAAAATTTTACTAAGCTGGCTGGAAATTAATGCTGGTCTTTTCATCATTTCTTATTAGTTACAAGAATTTAGAGAGTCAAAAATATCAGTTTCTCACCTTAATTCTCAGTTCATTGCATTCGGTGTTGCGACTGTCCAGCTCTCTTAGAAGAAAGTCCACTTGAAGAGCCATTTCATCATCTACATTTTCACAAACGCTTGTTGTTGATGAGCGTTCCTCCTTCTTAGCCTCATCCTGTGCTTCTTTTTCGGTTTTGATTTGCAACAAGACCTCGTGTTTCGCTTTTAGGTCATCCCTCTCTTGCGTAAGCTCACTGATGGACTGGGTGGCCTTTAAGTAGAGAGTTTTATAGTGCTGTTCCTCTGATGGATCTGTCTGGATGCTCTGATGGCTGCAGTCCTTCTTTATGGTGAGTTTCAAGAGTTTGAATTCTTTCTCCTGAGCTTGCTCTCTGAATTCATCTCTCTCTCGGGCTGTGGCCTCTAGGAGATCTAGCAGGTTATCCTGTTGCTTCTGTGCTTCATGGGTTGGCATAAGGTCTATGTCTATGTGAGAAAAAAGTGAGGTCTTGGAAGTTGATGTCATACCTTCCTGGTTTTCTACATCTGACTTTGCATGTTGTTCAAAACTGATCTTATTCAACTTAGGTATCTCCTCTATTTCTTCAAGATTTGGTCCGGAAACTTCTACGCTACTACATCTCTCGATCTCCATGGGGCCTTCGATTTCTGTATCGTTGCTTTTGCTTATCCTGCGTTCCACCTCAGAAGTACCCTGTTCCATCCTTCTCACATCATTCTCAGTCTCTTCCTTCTTGATCTCACCTTCTTCCTTTCTTATCTGCTCGTCTTCCTCTCCCTTTACAATGAAACGCTCTGTTTGGGTTGTTGTGCTTGTTTGTCCACTGGAAGTCGATGCCTCCATTGTTTCCTTTCCGGTGTTTTCAGTTTCAGTTTCTATGGAAGCTTGATCACTGCACTCCATATATAACCCTGGTGCATCATCGCTGGTCTTTTTTTCCATCTTCACCTTAGAAAGGTCAAAGGCTTTGGGTCTTGGCGTGCTGTGGGTCTCATCAATAACAACATCATCGTCGTCACTGCTTTCTACATTGTTTTCATCAACTTTATTGCCATCATTGTCTGCGATCTCCAAAGGTGAGGTTATGACATCTGATGTAGCTGCGGATGTTGATGGACTCTCTGATGTGTTGCTACAGTAGTCCTGTAATGTTCTTGCTCTTTTTACAGATTGGTTCTGGGATAAACCTAGACTTCTCTTTGGTCTGTAGAAGACAGGTTTCAAATCATGTCGGGTGCAAAAACAGAATTAAGAGAGAATAAATGGAAATACATGTATAAAAAGAGAGAAAGGAGGAACGAGAATGATGTACCTTTTAGGAGTGGCGAGGGACATGACATTTGAAATCACTGGCATGCTGTCCGAGGAGCTAGAAGCTGTTTAAACACAAAATATTAATAAAATAATTTAGGTTCTGTATCAAAAACAAATGCACACACAATTTGGCCTCACCAGACTGTGAAAGGGGTGTTGAATTAAAGGGGTTCCTCACTGTCAATGAGGTCGTAGTTGATCCGGGTGAGGAAGGGCCCTATGGAAACAAAAAGGAATGTTCAATATGTTCTGGGAACTTATAATTGCTTAACTAAGCTTTGGTTAAAAAAAAAAAAAAAAAAAGCAAAAACGTACTTTTTGGTACAGTTGACGCACTAGTTCAACTTTCCTTTTCAGATTCTCGTTCTGTTGAAGCAGCACTGCATTTTTCTGCTGTTCCTCCTTCAACCTGGTTTCTTCTATCTAATCCAAAGAAATTACAAACAAGAGGAAAGAAATATGATTAACAAGCAACACCACCACTGGATGGAGAAAAATTACCTGAGAAGATATTACCTGAGTTCTTTGCTGTTCCTGCAGTCTTTTGAGGTTTTTCTCACTATGGAAACATAACAAAGAACATCAGTGACAGACTATATCACCTCTGGACACCTGGTATATCAGATCCATTTTCTTAATCTTATCACTGGCTTATTTTATTCATTTCTTGGGTAATTCAATTAATTCATATTCAGATAAAATAAATAAACAGTTGTAACATTTTTTCACTCACTGCTGTTTGTATGTTTTCAGGCATTCTGAAGTATCACCTTCAGAATCTTCGGCTTCTTCTGGTTGTTCACATCGCCTGGATGTAGAAAGAACAGCTGTTTGAGCTACGACTTGTTTAGAGATTTGCATGTACACACACAATTACATTTGCTGATAAATATCACTGATATCTAATCTACATTGCAAGTTTAGACGAATGATACTGGACATTCCTCAAATACACTGAAATAAATTTTTGTGTTTTCACACATCATGTCTGTTCAAAGATGCAACCCCATGATGAGAAAAAAGGGATGATGGTCACAGGTTGCTTTGTTGAAAAAAGAGAAAGTCTGGTTCACACCAACGACAACTATATTAGCGTCCACACCAATGGATGATAACGTTCTGTTTATTATGATAAAAAACCATAACCAAACAACTATTACCAATTAAATATAATACAATGTAATATACTACAGTTGTGTAAATATAAAAACTGTTGAGTTACTAATCCACTAGTAAAAATGTGGGTAATTTACTAAATTATGATGAAGTAATTGTTATCATTTCAAAGAATTCAATCTATTATTTGGCCACTAAATGTTCTCTAAAATAATAAAATTCACTTCTAAAAACATCAACTAAAAATAGCAAGTACCGTATCATATTTTTGCCTAGCTATATTTTCTTCTCCCGTGCTCAATTCAGCAATCATTAAAAAGACACAGGGCCTGTTCAAATAGCTTTTTAACACTTAAAGGTGCCGTTGGAGATCTCGGAAAATGCTCACTTTAGCCTGATAGCACTGAAAGCGAATGTCCCACCCTCCCTGCAATCGCCGTCCAAAGCCACGCCCCCTGAACACATACGCTCAAAGAGCAGAATACCAGAGACAACATTAAATTACTACGATAGGCTACATCAACGATCCAGTTCAAAGCAAGCATATATGTCTTAAGGCCAAAGGGCAATTAAAGTGTGTTGGGGACGGAATTTAAATGGTATTTATTTACAGAGGTGTATTATGTCACATTTCTAGTAAGTTTGCCTGTGTGTGAAGATGCTGCTAGCGCAATCCGTGAATGAATGTTGTCTGGAAGGGAAGAACTTTAACGGATTTCCCTCGCTCAGGAGAAGGGAGCAATGAACACTGTAGGGAGCATGTCAATTGGAACACAGCTCATGCACGAGCCCCTCTTCTAACGTAGCTGGTTATCTGAATCGGGTGTTAATCAAGCGTAGATATGCAAAATATGGCAGGGAGCGCGAGGACTGCACTGTGGTGAACCGCTGGGCTGCCATCATGTGTCATTCACCGGTGAGAAAACTTTATAGCAATAAAGTTGGTAAAAGTGCTACAATACCAGGAAAGGAAGATCGGGTTGTTGATGTTTGCCTGCCATTCTCGCTCTTGTCTGCAATAGAGGCGTGAACACGCTGATTGTCATGTTCAGCCAACAGGGTGCGCAGAGGTATGCAAAATAAGACACGTTGACAGGCAGGTAGGAGAGAAAATTAAAACGCTCGGACCGAGCGTTTTGATTGGGCGAACATTTCTTGGTCCTACACCTTCCACAGAATATATAAATACAGATAAATACATTTAGACCACTTAACTTAATGATTGCTCTCAGGATGTGAAGAAACTTTCAACCAGAATAACAAAAAATGTTTCTGAAGACAATCACCTATGATACCTTTAATTAGAAGCACTACAATTACTAAATTGTGTCACCTGTTATAGAGGAAATACATCATGTAAGTAGACAAGTGGTCAAGTTCAAAGACAGCAAGTGTGGGTATTTGTACAAACCCACAGTGTGATGCAGAGACGTGTCTGAGTACCAGGTGAGGTGAGCGTGGCCTAGCGTCCTAAAATCCATATGATGAACTTCCATACACTCACACTTCACAGTAATACAAACTACTAGTCACATTTCAATGATAATCATGTTTTTTTTTAAGCTTATGGAATTCCTTTAGCCTACAATGGATTTAAAAGGAACACACTACTGTCTGTCTATTGATATCGGTAGTTGAAAAATAAAACTGCAAGTCATTTGTAGAAGAAATTGTTTTGCTTTTTCAACAGGTAATTAAGATAGCTAGCGCATGATACATTTTTGTCATATCAATTTCACGGCATGTACCCACAGTCACCAGATTTCATATTGCCTTTTTACAGAGCCTTGGGCTGTCACAGAGACAGGTGGTTTCTAAGAACATCCATTTCAATGATATCTCTTCTAAAACAGCTTACAACTGCAGGTTAAAAGTCACTTCTCCATAATTCTCCTAGGACCTATTCTCCTTTTTCTCGAATCCTGCTGGAGGTTAATCATTTTACAAGCTAAACAATGAAAAGTCAGATTAAACAAACCTGAACTGGGGGTCTGGATTAACTCGACAGAACCATTTTTCAGGGAGTTTATTCACGTCGATGCCATCTGGAAGTTTCCTCCATTTCAGACAATCATCACACTGAACCCAGTTCTGATCAGGACGCTTCCTTTATGTTAAACAAGGAACAAGGCTTATACATGGAAAAAGAAAGAAATGAAATGTTTTAAAGTTGCATGTGAGTGTATACTAACGGGATATCCTCCATAGGTACTGTAGTGTTTAATCCCTTTTTATGGCGGATTGCTTTCCAATACTCTTCCAGTTTCACACCCAATGTGTTCATGGTTCTCCTGTGTGGACAAATAATAAGCAGATAAGACTGATATTTTATTGATTTCCTATTTTAGAAATCAAAATTTGCTCCAGAAAACTTGTAAAACTAGTTATTATTAACTCAAACAGAAAAGAGCTTGTTCATTTACTTCAACAGTCCAAAATGAGAACAGAACTTAACAAGGGTTTGGGCATTTCTTGTAATTACCTGAATTGATTGTAACCCTGCCTGCCTCATCAAAAATCAAACGCTGAATAGCAAATGTGCTCACAAAATAAGATATTCAGAATTAGTCAAAACAATTTAAATGCAAATAACTGTTATGCAGTTAACATCTGAATTTATATGTGTACTAACACACGTGTCAAACTCAGCTCCTGGAGGGCCACTTTCCTGCAGAGTTTAGCTCCAATCAACTGCAACACACCTGCTTGGAAGTTTCTAAGGCTGTGTTCGAAATCACCCCTTACATCCTCATTCACTATTCCCTACATCAGTCCACTAATATAGTCCAGTTGAGGGAGTGAGTGAAAACGAGTGAGCGAATTCAAGACAGTGAGTGTGTCTCTATGAGACGAGTAAGAGAATTTGGACACTGAGTGCACTGGAGGTACAGAAGCTTTGGTGTTTAATAATCATTTGAAACTATGTACACTGGCAGCTCCAGTAGTAATTCAAATATTTATCTCCAATTTGACATTTTTATCTAAAATTCTGGAAAACGTTGTTAAGGCTCATGATCATCTCACAGTGAACAATCCATACAAACAATTTCAAATCAGGTTTTCGTTCATATCATAGTACTGAGACTGCCCTGTCAAAATTTCCAATGACTTCTTGGTAGTGTCTGACTCAGAATTTACTTCCACAGGACATTCACAAAAGTGACTCTCCCCCTATCTTTAAATCTCGTTTGAAAATGCATCTTTTTAGGCAGGTATACCGGTGATATTTTATATATCTCCTAAACTCTGCAGTACACTGGTCCTCCAGAAGCTAAGTATGACACCCCTGCACTAACAGAAAACAATAATTATAAACTTACACTTACATTGTTCTAAACTTACGTTACAATCCACCTGTACAGTATTACACTCACCTGTACTCTTCTGTATAGTCAAAGTCCTGCTTGTTGTGTGTTGGCTTGAGGAAGTTGCACTCAATCACTGCAATGACTCCCACTCCTTTTTCATTTGCCTATTGCAAAATCAAGATTGAAATTTCATTCAGACACTCTATGTAGTAAAAATAATAAACTGTAAAACATTACTTTGTCACACTAAATTAAGTGGCAAAGAGGGTGTTTAGGCAAAAAAAAAAAAAAAAAAATTAAAATAATTACCTTGGTTTGACATCCAACACGTTCATAGGCTTTGATGAGCCTGTTTTTATGGTACATCATGACTCCATAATGGTCTTTGCTCTTGGTGTTGTAGCCAAATGTGATGGGAATGGTTTCTCTCTGAGAAGAAAAGACTTAAGGAATGCTCACTATGCACTGTATGTATTCAATGAGTTGGTTAAACTCATAAAATGAAACCTTGGGTTTATGTTCAAAAAACCCCCAAATTCTTCTGTCTTTTTTCAAAAGTTAACACCTATTTTTCCAATAACAAAATTTCCAATAGTTATCATGATGTATAAGTTTTTTTTGGGAACAGGAAATCACAGCTTGCTTCTTTGTGATTGTGTGGATACGTTTAGAAAGTTGGGTTTGTATTTATCCTTGACAATGTGTGCCAGGCTTTTAGAGATCAGCTGGGTTTTCACTTTCTGTCCACGAATGATAATCTGCATTCTGGGCTTCAAGTATAGGATACTACAGTATGCCTACAAAAAGATAACATGCATACAGACACATACAGTATTACTGTATAATGAAGTGATGTCTATCATCATAGACACACTGATAACACAGTATGTAGACTGCAATGTGTTAGAACTTCTCAACATAGGAGGGTGAAATACTCACCCGCAGAGAGAAGTCACTCTCTGGGCTTGACTGAAATGTGCGAGACGGTTGCTTGTATTTCTCCTTTTCACTCTCATATACTTCCGATGGAATCTGGATGTCATAGCGATCTGCTTCAAAGTCAAACTCAGATTTGTCTGTGGATGTTCTGTAACATAAAAAAAAAAAAAACATTTCCTGAAACATTTAATCCATGCATTCCTGGGTCTGGTAGCTCAAGAGAATAGCACTAGCAAACACCAAACACTGCTCTGATTTACAATTAGGGCTGGGCGGTATATCGAGTTTGTACGATATATTGATATATTTTTTTATAAGTGATACAGTATGAGGCAATACCGTTTATATCGATTTACAGTAGTTTGAAACGAGCACATCTGAAAAAATATCTGGACTGAACTGCTGCGGAGAAAGTGCTTAATACAATTTGTTCTAAACATGTGACAAGCTTTATATTAAGAGCTTTAAAAAACTCGTAAGATATAGTAGCCTATAGTTTATAGTTTCAGTTTAAAGCGGCTCGCGCTCGCCCCGTCAGATGCTCTGACAGAAAGGCTGCGTGTGCCACTGACAGAGATGCTTCTCGCGCTGTTTAATGTGTTTGCTGTTTTCCTTAATGCATAACTTACATTTCACAGGTGTATTCTCCATCTGTAAATGTTAGAAAGCCATGGAAATATTTCCATTTTGCTGTCAGAGGCAGTGTTGGGGAAAGTTACTTTTAAAAGTAATGCATTACAATATTGTGTTACTCCCTAAAAAAGTAACTAATTATGTTACTTAGTTACTTTTTATGGAAAGTAATGTGTTACGTTACTTTTGCGTTACTTTTTAAATCTGGGCTGGGCTTGCTTGTTTGTTTTTAATATAAAAAAGTTCTATTTTTGGAAAATGTAAAAGCCCTTTCACACCAAATGTGAAATGAATACGCCTCAGGCTGAAGAGAAAGTAAATTCACGTCTGTACAGTAGAATGCTGAAGAAGAAAGTTCAGCACAATTCAGCAATAAAAAAAGAAGCACAAATGTTTATCTAGAGTAATTTTTGCTTATTAGTATGGATGAATTGGATCATCGAAGGTCAGCAGCAAAGACATCGGTTAATAAAATGGGATTAAATACATAAAGGATATTTGTGTTACTTAACATTTAATTATTGCAGGTTTTCGTCATATTCTAAGTTGCATTTTATGTTTTTTTTTTTAAGAATACTGAATCTGTTACGTTTTTTTGTTTTTTGCATGTGAGATGAATTAATGCATGTTCACATTTATTCTAGAACTACAGTAACATCTTACTCCTGAATTTTCTCAACATGGGGACAAGAGAGCTGGCAAACAATAAATGGGAAAAAAAGTAACTAACATTACTTATTTGAAAAAGTAACTTAGATATTTTCTTGCAAATGAAAAAGTAATGCTTTACAAAAGCAATCTGATTACGTAACTCACGTTACTTGTAATGCGTTACCCCCAACACTGGTCAGAAGTGCATGAGCCTTTTGCTTTGTGATTATCCGCTAAACTTCACGGACTTCATTCAGAATGAGCGCCGCCGCGCGCATGCGCGCCAAACAGACAAGAGTACAATGAAATAGGAGCGCAATAATTCTGACTAAAATATACATTTTGCTAAAATATTTGTAGTTGGACAATAAATGAGACATATGTAGAATTTTAAACCTACAACTAATGTATTTGTATGATAGCACTAACTGTAATGGGGTAATCAAAATAGTCTTTTTACTCAATTAGTCTGTGCTTTTTTATTATTTTAATTTTTAGTTTAGTAAATTTAACTTCTGCTTTAAAAGCATTATTTTTGTTTTTAGATTGCAATGTTACAATGTTAAAATGTAATGTGATTTTAACCCTTTTTTGCACATAATATATGCCTACATGGTTACATTCACTTTATTTGTTTAATCCAAATACAAAAGCGTAGAAAATACCGCGATATATACCGTATACCGCAAATCAGACAAAAAATACCGAGATATGAATTTTTGTTCATATCGCCCTATCTACAATATCAGCAGATTTTTTCATTCTCACTTGCGGAGGTTCCAGATGATGATTCGTGTTCCTGTGGACTCGGTGTCATAGTGTGCGCTGATGGCATTGAGCTCACAGAGCAGCTCATCCTCCATCTGGAACAGAGAGTAGCGCAGGATATCTTGAAGACTTGCAGCGTGTTGTGACTCGGGTCGGAGTGAGAGGAAAGGTCAAGGATAAAGATGTCAAATCTAGAAGATAAATATGTGCTGAAACTCTTACTTAAAAACAACTTAAACAACTTATTATTGAAACTCACTCGACTATAAGAGCTTAAAAAAAAAATAAAAAAATCAGTCACTGGACTCATAATATATGTAATAACTCTCTAATACTTTCTTCATCTCTTTATATCATGCCAAATATTCTATTATATCCTTTGTAATCCATTTATTTAGGCTTACTCTAGTCTTTGCTTATTTGGAAGGTAAGGATATATGACTGTCCGATGCGTTTGAATGAGACAATAGGTACAATGACATTCTCCGCATGTATCTCCTGAAGATACGTCTGGGACAGAAGGCCCACACACATGGACTCTCCATTCTTGGAAAACACAATGGCATCCTTTCCTAAGCGCATGGAACCAGACTTAAATCCATTGCCGTAGAGGCCCACAGGGACATGGCCATTTACAGTCTCCTTGTCACTAAAGCCAAAACTGAGAGGGAGAGGAACACAATATATTATATTAAAACTTTTTAAAAAGAAATTGATATTTTTATTCAGCAAGGATGCCCTAATTTGATCAAAAGTGACAGTAAAGACTTTATTTTGATAAAAAAAATTCAGTTTCAAATAAAAGCTGTTATTTTGAACTTTCTTTTCATCAAAGAATCCTAAAAAATAATTTATGGTTCCCACAAAAAATATTAAGAAGCAACTGTTTTCAACACTGATAATGGGAAATGTTTCTTGAGCACCATATTAGCATATTAGAATGATTTCTGAAGGAATTTTAATATTATTTCACAATATTACAATTTTTAACTGTATTTTTTTTTTTCAAATAAATGCAGGAAGAGACCTAAAATGTTTTAAAATCTTACCAAACAATGGTGTATATATACACAAAAGACATTTAGAATGTTACAAAAGCATTCTTTTTTAAATAAATGCTGTTCTTCAAACTTTCTATTCATCAAAGAATCCTGAGAAAAGACACTGTTTCCACACTGTTAACAATTAACTATGGAAATAAGAAAGGGCTCTTAAGTAACAAATCAGCATATTAGAATGATTTATTAAGGATCATGTAACCCAAATGTATGTTAGTCAGCTTATTGGTTTGTGTTCTCACCCACCTGAGCATTTTGTACATCTTATTGTAATCCATTCCTGCTCCATTATCCATGAAAATTAGACAGTCTTGACCTCTGATTGCTGTCCTATCAATCCAAAACTGTTTGGCACTCACATCTGGGTCGTAAGCATTGTCTAAGATAGAAAAGATACATTTAAAATATTATCAGATTACACATATCTATTCATCTTTGAGTGGCTCTCTACTGAGATAACCCTGAACCCCAATGAAGCATAATTAGTCTGTTATTTCCTTACTTGCCCCTGGCTAGCTGTCTTTGAGCAATACATGGGATGCAATAAAAGTACTCACATAATTCATTACACACAGTACTAAATGTCAGCAGGCATTGGGAATATAGGCAGGGATATGTTTTAGGTGGTGAAACTAGGTTACCAGTCCATAGCAATCTAACACCGGAGGGCACACATCATCAGATATCAGAAGATATCGAGAGTTTCCCTCACCTATCAGCTCTGCAATAGCACTGAAGGGCCAGGTGTGGCTGGTGGAGTTGGTGTGAAGGAACTTTGGATTAAGCTATAAAAGATCAAAGACACAGGAAACTTTATAAGTAAAACCCTAAAAATAAATTTTATGAAACTATGCATTGTTTTATAAAGTAGTGGATCTGGTCACTCATAATTTTTTCTTCATATTATCTGTTTGCAGGTTTAAATGTAACAGGCAGCCTTTGTTTGTCCCCCATTTTGGCTTGATTTAAAATTCTTTAGTTTGGAGTTAACCAAAGTTTTATTTCATTAACTGTTATACATTTTATGAGGGTATTTTTAAAATATTGATCTTTCCTTAAAACACTTCGTAAATCATATAACATTTTGATGAGCCTTGTTAAAAGCTGTTTATAAAAAACATATATATAAAAAACAAGTTTAAACTTTTTTTACAGAACATTTTTACTGATGATGCATAAACATTTTATGAGAGACCCACCATGAGCTTAGAGGTTATTGTTAAGTGTTGATAAGGTACATATCAGTATTTCTACTTTTTTACTACCATTTCTAATACCAGATTTCCAAGGGTGTGTAACTTTTGTTTCACAACATAAAGAAGATTTTACAAAGAACACCAGACTTCTTCAATAGAAAGTTTGAAGAATAGCTTATTTTCTTTTGTATCATATATCAAAGTCATGTACCCATAGTTAAACTGTGTAACTCTGTCTCACCCCCCAAAGTAATATTTATTTAATGCATTTCATTTGGAAATCACCTAAAGGACACAAAGTCCTTTGAATTTGTCTATTTAAAGAGTTATAACTGACAGCGTGGTCTGACAGATAATGTAGTGGACTATCAAAATACAAAGTTTGAGTTTATTATTCCATTTTGAGTAATTGGAGCCGCTGTTTCTCAGCTATTTTCAAGGGTGAGCTACAGATCACACTAAAGGGGTCTGATGGACTATTAGCGTAAAAAGTTTAAAGACACCCGAGCGTCGCGTCTTTAAATGGGAAGGAATACATAACTGGATTTATGCTGGATAAGACATATCCCTTTGACAGAGAAACGAAACTGAAACTAATATGCGATTTTTAAGCCTTTCTGATAGGACAACGCACACATACGTCACAACAAAACAAATGTATCATCCTGGCATTAAACGAACATATGCCGTTTTCAGTACACTGTGAAAGTATATGTTGTTCATTTAAGAGAAAAGACAGATTATTTAAGACGGCATATAGTTCGTCAGCCTGTCAATGACATGCTAACAGTGCGAGAAGTTATTACGTGTAAACTTTACAATATATCTATTACCATTACATGTCTATTAGCACGGTGTTTACTATTATGCGTTAATTACACATGTCAGAAAAATAAATGGATTAAACATTCATACCGCACAGAGCGGGATTCCTTTCTCCGTTTGCACAGCCATCCTTGACATGAACAAACCCGCGACGATACAAAACTTCCACAGGTGTGACTTCGACATCCGGGAGGACTGACAGATAAGATTTTCCAAAATAAGAGCTCGAACATTAAATATATTGAATTAATGTTAATATTAATAATTTGACATAATACCTATAGTATAATTATAACACAATACTTATGTTTGCATTTATTTAATGTATTATTTGTTTAACTATATACTAGTCATTCAGTTATTTTTTAAAAGGACATTTTGTCATTTTTAATGAAAAAACACATTATCAGGTCAAATGAAGTAACTCTTGATATTTATGACTAATAAACAGGATTTTTAAAAGTTATTTTTGAATTTTGGATTTTTTTTTTTGGAAACAATGATTAAGTTTAACTCATGAGTATTGAAGATATCAAACAAAGAAAGTGTTTTAGACTTTACTCAGTGGTGTTTGGTGAGATTACATTAGATAAGAGAAGGACTGGATACTTGCACTTTAAACTAGATTTCTCCTTTTTATATTATCTCGGACATAATTATTTTTTATTGACTTTCTCATTCACATAAATTGTCTTAAAGGAACACGCCACTATTTTTGAAAATAGGCTCATTTTCCAACTCCCCAAGAGTTAAACAGTTGAGTTTTACAGTTTTTGAATCCATTTAACCGATTTCCGGGTCTGGCGGTAGCACTTTTAGCTTAGCTTAGCATAGATCATTGAATCAGATTAGACCGTTAGCATCTCGCACAAAAAATGACCAAAGAGTTTCGATAATTTTCATATTTAAAGCTTGACACTTCTGTAGTTACATCGTGTACTAAGACCGACGGGAAATGAAAAGTTGCGATTTTCTAGGCCTATATGGCTAGGAACTATACTCTCATTCCGGCGTAATAATCAAAGAACTTTGCTGCCGTAGTACCATGGGTGGAGCAGGCGCAATGATATGACGCAGCGCCTGAATGCTTGCACAGGGAGCGTGCCTTGCAACCATGGAGACATGCAGTGATTGCATTTCACAGGTAGCTAACGACAGCAGTGCTTTTTCAATCTGATCGTTCAAGCTAACTAAAAATAATAATGTTACACTTACAGCCATGGGTGATGATCCACTTGGTCCTGTCTGTACTCCGAAGATTGTTGGGATGGCCGTATTCTTTAGACGCCGTACCGTGGTACGGGTACGGGTACGGGTACCACTGTCCATGTTTTCCAAATAGTCATCTGGTCCAAAATGCTCTGAGTAAACACGCCATTTCTTGATTGATTCTACCAGTATTTTGAGATCTATGTTCAGAGCAGCCAGCCATTGATTCTTTCGTTCCTTGTTTTTCGTTGGAATCCTATGAAACATGATGGTAGAGTACACCTTCGACTTATTATCACAGCCCTTTACAACGCACATAACCATGGCTAATCGCACACAGGTAAATGCAGCCACTAACCAATTTGCCGTCTGCAACTACACAAACTTAGTGCAGGTCACGTTGGAAGTTACCTAGCTGGGGACTATTTTCAGGCGCTGCGTAATATCATTGCGCCTGCTGCACCCGTGGTAAGGCGTATTGGAGCAAAGTTCCTTCCTTGATTATTACGCCGGAATGAGAGCCATATCGACCTAGAAAATCGCAACTTTTCTTTTTCCGTCAGTCTTAGTACACGATGTAACTACAGAAGAGTCAAGTTTTAAATAGGAAAAATATCGAAACTCTTTGGTCATTTTTGAGCGACATGTGTTGTGGAGCGCAGAGAGGTTGGTTTGTCTGGATCTCAGTCAGCTCAATCAGGGAAGTTCAAAACAACAGAGTTTCAGATGTCAAAGAAAAGACTTTA